>OW964824.1:13192500-13251327 GCA_943142095.1 Ophonus ardosiacus
TCAGGTTTCCATTAAATATATAAATTTATGTTAAAAATAAATTCATTATGAATTTCATTTGTTATATTTTATGTAAAAATAGTTTGCTGTGGTAGGATCGTTCTCACGTAGCGCATCTAGCGGATTATTCAAGGAAACACGTATCAAGCGGACCAACAGAAACAATGAAAAACATGACAAGTGGCATAATCAGTACATTTTAAATCGTGGTTTTAATTAACATGTTCTGTGCAAAACCTACTTCATCTGTTTAATTTATTTGCTGATTTCATATTTTTAAACCGTAGGTCGTTATCTCATTTCGATGTCGCGATATTTATATTTAAAACTTTACCCATTTCTGGGTTATGTCCCCAAATATGGGTGTAGACACAAACCTAGTGACTTCGCTTTTCAATTTTACGGAGAAAATTACTTTAATATACCAATTTTCACATAATTTGTTCCATTCGTTTAATTTGCAAAGGGTACCCCTAAGATATTTTGAAATTTCAGAATTTGCACACTCATAATTTTTCCCGAGCAATCGTTCGTACTTTCACCTATTTTTTGGTTATAGCCCAAAAATGGATTTTTGGTGTCCAAATTTGAATGTAAATATCTCAGGCACTAGAAGAGATATTTATTTGAGGTTCGAAAATTTGGAATCAGCCGGTTAAAATGTGTCTAAATGTTTAAAAAGTATATTTTTGAAATCTTTCAAAGTGTATATGAGTTTAGGGTGGCATAATTTAAAAACAGGTAAAGGTACAGACTTATGGGTACCCGGAATTTCCACTATTCTACTATAAATTCATCCCTGTTTATTCTTCTAAGTATAAAGATCCGCTTTTGTAAATTTTAAATATTTTGCTTTTATACTAGTTAATGCATTAAGCTTTAAAGTCCATACAGCTAATATATACTTAATAGTATAATTCCAACTCTACAGCGGTGAACGAAAATGCATTTCAAATTAATCTGAAATTTACCACAAACCGAAAAAGTAATCCCCGTACTAGGAAACGTGAAAATTGCATATTTTGTTTACGGTCGATTAATTTTGCCGTGCTGGCGAATGGATATGGGTGTTTAACAAGGGAAGACAGTTTTTTCAAATATCATCTGTCCCGTAAGACTTTATAGTGGAAGGAAAGAAAAATTACTGGATTTCAGTCAATATATTTTATATTGACTGAAATCCAGTAATTTTTTTTTCCTTCATTACCTTTCCAGTCAAGAAGTTCTTGCAGCCCTTTATAGTGGAAGTTTTTAATATAGTTAGAAAGATAGTTTAATTTGATTATGATTTATTAAGAACAGTAATCATGGAAATGCATACAGCAGGTGAGTTGGTTAGATCTAAAAACCGTAACAATTATTTAGATAGCAATTATTGACATTTAAGTAATATTAGCATGGAGGAGACAACTTTATTCAGCTGGCGTCAGTTGCAGATATGGAATCTGTCGCCGCCAACACGGCACTGCCTAAAAATAGTAGTAATCTTTTAATGTTAACCTCGAGCGTAAAATATTATCATTAACAATATGCGTGGGATGTTCTATAGGGTAAAATTCAATTCAAGCTTTATTCATAATTGTAATTGAATCCACTGTCGTAAATGGCAGCCTGTTCTTACAGGGAAAATCCTATAAAGTGTAGGGAAATTCATTTAATCCCAGGATATCAACGTCTACAGAAAACCCCCAAAATTTCTTTCGCTCCCTTGTGTGTATCGGAATCCGTATCCTAGTGTGCCATGTTTAGACAAGACCGGCTAGAAAGAATTTCAGAGGGACGGAATTTCATTTGGTCGTTGAAATTTCAGTACGACGCAAAACATTCCAATAAAAGCGCAATTAATTTCAGTTAAGTGTTGGTTTTAAAATGATTCGAAGGTATAAAAAAGAAAATTTTCAGCTTTTGTTTTACCTTCTTTGAGAATTACACGTTTGTATTTATGTCTATAAGCAATAATTCCTTCTATTTATGTTTTATAGGTGAATCGTGAAAACGAAATTTTGGTCCTCACAATATTATTTATATATCAATTGTGGCTGACAAAATTCAAGGTTTTTTAAGAGACCTTGGGGTTAGTAAATAAAAGCCCGGCCTAGTGGATTTTTGGGCTTTTTGGGTTTTATTAAGTATTGCTTTTTCAGTTTTAGTGAATTTAACGTTATTGGGTCTTTTTACCTTCCGTCACCTTTAGGTAAGGAAGGTATTGTCCTTGGTCAAAAAATTCGGTGGTGAGTTTTTAATGAATCAGCACGTTTCAGGGTCCCTACAATACGAATATACTATTTTTAAGATGATGTCTGTATGTATGTATGTATGTATGTATGTATGTATGTGTGTGTGTGTGTGTCCGTGTGTGTGTGCGTGTGTGTGTATGTGTGTCCGTGTGTGACAATTTTTCTCCGACGATCACTCCAATACTACAATTTTAAAAATTATAATTCTTTCGTATTCCACTTCTGTACATCCATATGAAGAGTTGATTAGATTTTGGTTACAATTGATCCACCGGAAGAACCCTTATTTGAAGTTTTTAACAGTTTTTCTTAAAAAAACGCAGTTAAATATTGTTTTTTGACATTTTGTTATTATACATATTAAAGAAAATATTCTTCTCTATACAGTTTCATTATACATTTTCCTTCATATTCAATAGATGTAGATTTAAAGCATTATAAAGAAATGAATTTTCAAAAATTAGTCAGCTTTGCTATTTATCATGAAAACAGCTGATGCTGATATATTAATAAAATTCTAATTGACAGATGTCAGTTGCAAGTGCCAAACCAAATATGGAAAGTGTAGGATCACAAAATTGGTATGTCATAGTGCTCCTCGCAAGTGACACGCAGAGAAAGGCCAAAGAGAAGATGGAAGGACTGTATCGCAGAAGACTGAAAGAAATGCCTGTGTCAAGAAGATGTGTTGGACAGGAATGAGTGGAAGAAAAGAGGAAACAGCTACCTCTAATAAAATAGAGGAAGCTGAAGTATAAGAAGAAGTGTCAAGCGCATTTTACTTAGTGTATGTTTATGTTATAATTTTATTGGATTTATAGAATAGAAATAGTATGTGTTCGTGTTTGATTTTACATGATATTATATAGAATCTGTTCCAAGGACCTTTTATACATCGAATTGACGGAAGGTTTTGTGCTGGCCACAACAGATTTTTTAATTATTGAAAAAATTCATTACAAGGGATTATTTTATACAGGGTGTTATGTAAGTGTACAACGCTTAACCCATGGTAGAACTAACCCCATAGATAGTAAATCTCATGATAATTTTTGTTTAAAGGTAAAAGTCATTGTGTTCTCTGGAAAATTGTCACACCTGTCACAAATGATATATTAGATCATTGGCGTCGCTGCATATTTCATATTTTCATAATGAAAAACTATTTGCTTATGAGCACAGAATATAGGTAATTAGACCAACAATAAATAAAACAGATGAGTATAAATTAATTCAATAATAATTTTTATTGTTGAAATATCTAGAAAACATATATGCATACATAACGCATATTCAACTTAAGCAAAAAACGTTTAATGCCAGTTTTGACAATCAATATTTTCTCCAGAGAAGACATTGGTCGTGTTCAGCACCTCTCATCGCTGGCATCGCTGACTTCCGAAGTTTGTCGAACACAATGAATGGACGAATGTAATTGGTCCAGCAATTGCATTCGGCAATCATCGGCACGCAGCGGTGATCATCGTTACCAGCACTGCCGGGGTGCTGAACGCGCCCATTGATTTTTACTTTTTTACAAAATTTTGAACTATGATGGGATTGGTCAGTTTTAAAGGCATCCAGTTCTTGTAGATAGTCCAGTCAATGGAGACCAAAAAAGACCTTTGCCTTACAGAAGGTGGGGAAAAAATGATTTTAACATATGTTGTTTGGGTCGAGACAGGAATGAAAAATTCAAATTTGTGACCTTGGGGAGGCTCGGCGTGAGCCGCCATCTTGGATGAAAGGTGCGAAAAATGAGTTTTTTGTTATTATCTCGAAAACAGTGGCCCGTATCAAAATTTTACAAGAATATAAATTTAAAGCTCGTTAGTTTTTGTACAGAGAGGGTTCTTACATTTTTTATCTAGGATGAACTCTCAAAGAGTTATGTTCAAAAATAGGTAACCAGAACAACAATTTATGAAAGAAGATTTAATCACTCAAAATATACACAATATTAATTTTTTAATACTTAGTCTAATAGATTTTGTTATTTGTAACAGTTTACATTTGTCGTGGCATCAAAAGAAGTAAATTATGGATGATTTTTAAATAATTTTGGTCAGCGCTTTTTCACAAATTCATCAACCACTCTGATCCGGTTAAAGATACGGTACCGCAGTTTAAAAATTTTAATTCAGTTTGAAATTCTCCTTCATGTCATGTTAAATGATTTTTGCTCCGATGAGCGGTTAACGAATTATTAACAATTTAAACTTATATGAAATTTCATTAAAATTTTAAACATCTGCAAATCGGCTTAGTTTTAATTTTTTTTTCTTGAACACTAAGCTGATTTGCAGATGTTTAAAATTTTAGTGAAATTTCACGTAAGTTTAAATTGTTAATAATTCGTTAAATTTTTAAACCGCGGTACCCTATCTTCAACCAGGTCAGAGTGGTTGACGAATTTGTGAAAAAGCGCTGACAAAAATTATTTAAAAATCATCGATAATTTACTTCTTTTGATGCCACGACAAATGTAAACTGTTACAAATAACAAAATTTATTAGACTAAGTATTAAAAAATTAATATTGTGTATATTTTGAGTGATTAAATCTTCCTTCATAAATTGTTGTTCTGGTTACCTATTTTTGAACATAACTCTTTGAGAGTTCATTCTAGGTAAAAAAAAAATGCAAGAACCCTTTTTGTACAAAAACTAACGAGCTTTAAATTTGCATTGTTGTAAAATTTTGATACGGGCCACTGTTTTCCAGATAATAGCAAAAAACTCATTTTTTGCACCTTTGATCCAAGATGGCGGCTCACGGCGAGCCTCCCAAAGGTCACAAATTTGAATTTTTCATCTCCGTCTCGACCCAAACAACATATGTTAAAATCGTTTTTTCCCCACCTTTTGTAGGGTAAAAACCTCTATTCACTGGACTAAGAAAGCATGTTAAATAAAAATTATTGCCAGATTTACTATCTATACGGTAAGTTCTACCATGGGTTAAGCGTTGCACATTTACATCCCTGCATATTTATAATTCTCTATCTCTAAATCTATAGATATATTTTATCCGCTGACTCTCACTAGGTAAAATGTTTCTTACATTCTTTTAGTGTGGAGCTTGCTACGGCCCTGTACGAACTACGAAGAATCCTACGGCGCGGAATTGCGAAAACGCGAGCAGACAGCCCGAACGATATGTGTCGCCATAAATCAGAAAAGCTTGTCCCAATTTATAACTACGTGAAAATATTGTGCGATGTATACAAATATGTGTATTAACCTAAAACGGGTACCCGTAGCCGGAACGGTACGCACGCCGTAACCGAATATAAAAATAAAAATGCTCTCCGTGTTGCACGAATATTTGAATATTTTAGTAATTTCACACTGCGTTATGCGATGGGCACAACCATTCTGTTTGCTTTATTTTCATTGATATACGCTACGCACTTGCGCACGGTTTGACGGATGAATCGTAAAAGTTTTTATGGTTTATTTTCTGTCAAATATGCGTGAACTATTACAATTTTATTCTACAAATATTTCAAGATGGTTTGATAGTCCAAAACGGCGTTCCGGATGTAATTCAAAATATTTTATTTTAATTTCCTTTTCTGTTTAACCCAGTGGAGCCATTTCCGTGGGTGGAGCTTTCAAAATAAAGGGCCTTTCATTAAAAGTGATAGGATTTTAATTTTAAATAAAACAAAAACGGTTTGACGTATCAATTTAGTTTTAGCTTTATTTTGAAACTTGGACAATACAATTATGTGTGGAACAATATATCCACCACGGCTTTGTTTACACTGACGCAAACGGTCGCTCCAATTTTTGAAAGAAATAAGGTCGGATAACGCCGCCATGCCATAAACCGCACCACACAGTGAGTTTTTCGGGTTGCAAAGGCATTTCAGGTAACAATTGTGGGTTGTTCTCGCTCTAATGCGCCTCGTCTGAGAAAATTATTTTTTGCACATCCGGGCTTAAAAGTCGGACAAATAGCATTATTTTAAGAGCGAAATGACACTCTTCGCCCTTAAAATAATGCCGAGGGAGAAAAAGTAGTCATTTTCGCCCTAGAGCTTTTCGTGCCCAGTTAAAATAATTGCAACTATCATTAACTTGCTTGTTTTCATTGTTATCCGTGACAACGTACATATGTCTAATAGATTACTATGATCTAAATTTGATTTGAACATCGTTTTACTTTGATCACGGTGATGAAGTAACACTACTCCGGATGTGCAAAAAAAAATTGTATGTATTACGGGCGAAATATATTTTGGCCCTAGGTGCTTTGCTTACACCGCGGGCCAAAATCTATATCATTTCGCCCTTAATACATAAATAGCTATTTTGGCCAAAATCATGATTATTTTCTAAGTGCTCAAGGGCCCAATCAGCAAACTCCCGAAGCAATCTGTGATGGTTCGGCTTTAGTGTTATGACTTTGTAAGAATATAGACCCAAATCCTTACGCAAAATTCTCTAAGTTGACGTCTCAGAAAGTCCCAAATGTTGTCTTAAAATCGACAAATTTGCTTCATCGGTAACACTAGCCGATGCAGCTGCGATATTCTCCTCATTTCGCACATTTATTTGTCTTGTTGGTTCTTTTGTAAAGTGAACAAGCTCAAACTTTTCCACAGTGCGGCGTATAGCCTGCGCAGAATAGCGGTGACGGCGATCCAATTCTCTGGTGAACAAAAGTTGAGCACTCACATCTGAGCCCGATCTTTGGTAATATTAATTTATCATTTCTAAACGTTCGGGAACGGTCACACGCTGCATGATGAAACTACAAACTATAGTAAATATTTTGACACCTGACAGAAAAAAAAAGATAATATCATAAACCGAGAAATCTCTATTGAAAAAAACCCCTATTAAAAGACACTGTATTAATTTTAACTGAAAGTAACATTTATTTTACAAAATTTCATGAAAGCTGCATCTATGTTGGGATTTTAATAATATTCTCAAACGTTCGAGTAAAACAAGATTAATTAATAAAGTTAATTATTAAATAGCTTTAGGGCACTATGAGTTAAAACTATTTGTTTACCTGTTGTAAATGTATTAATAGTTTTGGTTGCATAATTGAATCTATTATGCTGCATTAATTACAATCAGTAGTAAGCAATCATACGAAAAAATACTCCATCTAACAAATTAGAACCTTCACAACGGAAAAAATACCGGTAACTGTAGAATTAGTGGCAATGGCTATGGTAACAAAATTATAACATTAATGTTTAGCACCATTCTGCATTCAGAATAGAAAATTTTTTGCAAAATAACAAATGGGGATATTTTATTCGTTCTAATGTAAAATTGTGAGGTTAGCTATAATAATTGTCCTCAAGCTGTCAGTTGTTAACTGTAATACGTTGTATATTAAAGTAAAATATTGAAATAATTTTATTAACATGTTGGTCATTACCCAAATGTTATTTTGTATCGTTATGTTTATTAATTGCAGTTGCAGTCAAACACAACATAGACGATTTTCTAATTCTGTCATTCACGGTGACGATAGCGATGAAAGTTTGAAGTTTGCAAACTTACACCACCACCACTGCGTTGCCGATACCGCTAGTCCATCGTTAATTTTTGTATTTTTGTTATGAATGGTTACAATAATGAACATATTGTCATACTTTTACTTCTGCCATTACTCTTACCATTATCCTAGCATATTTTCAATTATTGCTTATGAAATATAATGATAATTAAAACTTTTTAGTATCACGACCGACGCCAAATATTTCGAATTTGAAATGGCCCAAAAGTGACCCCTGTGGTGCATTCTCCACGCCAGCAATGAGCTCCCGTGCCTGGTAAACATCCGCATGGTATAAATGTGTCATTATCATTACCGAAATTTGTGTACAACGCAGATTCGCATACTCAGAAATGGGTAATATGCCGTGATAATATATTTATTTATTTATTTATTTAGAATCACAAATCGTTTTCAACTCTGATGAAGTAGAAAAACAAAATGGCAGGCCTCAAAACTATCGATGTTTGTAATTACGAAAAATAGTTTTCCATATAAATCTTAGTATAATATTTAAAGTTTGATGTACATTGCAGTAGCAAGATCATATAAGATTTTATCTTATGGATTACGCAGAATGAGATTGCATCTAATCTGGATTAAAATAGTAAAAGCCAAATCATATTGGGATTGTATTTGCGACAAAACAATTTCAATTATACCACAAATATCGTCATTTAGGATAATTCAATTTTATCCGCGTTCTGCTGATTTTGCGATACTCATTTGACGTGGATATATTGGAACGTCAGTTATTAAAACTCGTGTTTAATCCCTTTACATTATTTGATTAAAATTATTCATTGAAAAATTACCAAACGTTTAATGTTTTTTAACAAATTTTCTTTTCTAAGCGGTACCGCCTTACATTCCTTTCTTTCATGGTGGTAACATGTTCTTTTCTTTAAAAAAACGCAGTTAAATATTATTTTTGGGCATTTTATGTTTTATAAATATTAAAGAAAATGCTCTTCTCTTATACGGTTTGATTTTACATTTTCCTACTTATTCAATAGATATAGAGTCAGAGCATTGTGAAGAGATTAATTTTCAAAAATCAGTTAGCTTTGATATTTATCATGGAAACATCTGATATATGCAAAAAATTCTAATTGACATATGTCAGTGCCAAGTGCAAAATCAAATATGGCAAGTATAGGATCAGATGTCGGGAGTACGAGGAAGACGAAAGAGAAGATGGAAGGACTGTATCGCAGAAAACTTGAGAGAGGAAGAACAGTGTGAAGAAGATGCGTTGGACAGAAATGAGTGAAAGAGAAGAGTAAGACACACTGACACTTAATAAAAGTGGAGAAAGCTGAAGAACAAAGAAGGAATTGTCAAGTGCATTTTACATAGTGTATGTTCATGTTATAATTTTATTGGATTTATAGAATCTTTTCATAGGAAATTTTGGTATGGAATTTGTAAAAAATAGTATGTGTTCGTGTTATAATTTTATTGGATATATAGAATATTTTCCAATGAACTTTCCAAGAAGCATTTATCCATTTTTATTTGTTGTTCAAATACTCTAAAAATGCGTACACTTACGTAACATTCTCTTTACAATCTAATAATATTACTTCCAAGTTTATATATCTACCCATTTTTGAATTATTGCCCCAAAAGTCAATATACCCCACATTTAGATAAAAACTTCAAAATTTTCAAAAATCTAATTTTTATGTATCTGGATACTTCTTCTTGCGCTGATTCCAAATTTGGAAACCGCAGGTCGATATCTCTTTTCATTCTCGAGATATTTGGATTTAAATTTTTGCTCAAAACTGCCCTTTTCTGGGTATTAACCCAAAAATGAGTCGAGATTTGAATTTGGCGACATCACCATTCGATTCTACGGACAAAAATTTATAAGTATAGCAATTATCATAATTTTTGTCCAACCGGTTCATTTTTTATGAATGAGCTTGAAAACCCCTGAAAATGGCCAAAATCCGAAAAAATCGTAAGGGGTACACCTTAGATTTTTGTTATTTTTGGTAATTTTCAGTTATTTTGCTTTAGAGATTGTATGTGGTGTTTTTGGGTTGTTACCCAAAAATGGACAGTTTTGAGCAAATCTTTGAATCTAAATATCTCGAGAACGAAAAGAGATATCGACCTGCGATTTCAAAATTTGGAATCAGCACAAGAAGAAGTATCTAGATACATAAAAATTAGATTTTTGAAAATTTTGAAGTTTTTGTCTAATGTGGGGTATATTGACTTTTGAAGCAATAATTCAAAAGTGGGTAAAGATATAGAAAACTTGGTAGTAATATCACTTGATTGTAAAGAGAATGTTACGTAAGTGTACGCATTTTTAAAGTATTTATTATACACATAATATATATTCATGTGATAATTTTTTTTGGATTTATAGAATATTTTCCAAAGAACTTTCTGCATGGAATTTGTAAAATAGGGTATTATGTTCGTGTTACAATTTTACTGGATATATAGAATCTTTTCCAATGAACTTTTGGTATGGAATTTGTACAAAATACATCAAATTAACGGAAGGTCTTGTGCTGGCTGCAACAGATTTTTAAACTTTATTGTTTTCAGCTTCGCGGAAACATTTTTTAAAATAATCAATCTCTACCGTATTAAGTACTTTTAAAAATTCATATCATATAACAACCGGTCATTATTACATTACTACGGAAAACACGATGTTGTCTCCGAATGTATCGATTAACCGCTTGCCGCTATTCGCGTGACAAATTCTTAGAAAGAATGTAACCGTAACGTAAAAAATACGTTATAATGTTGTAGGAAGGCAACGCCTTCGTGTGACGTAACCCAGCGCCCAGATTGAAATATAACCATGATAAATTAACCTAACAAAAATAGCGGACATTCAAACAAGAACAACAAAATGTTTTCAGCTACAACAATAACAGGTGCAAGATAATGGAAGCGAGAAAAGACGTTGTTTATCATTGTTGCAAATCATACAAAACTTTTCAAATTGCGCTTTATAAAAATGAATGTTACTTCTTGTTTATCTTTCGTAACTCAAACGACGCCGTGATGCATTACAGCAGTTAGTTTAATGTTTAACTTTTATAATTGAACATGTACAATAAGAGTTGAATTTATTTAAGAAGGAAAGACTCCATTCTTTTCGTTTATATTTATTGTCATGGGTCGATGCGAAATTTACACTTCAGTAGTAAGTTATGATTATCGAGGGGTGGGGTTAGGGACGATCGCTCCAGGGTCTTCAGAAATTTAAAAGGAGAAAAAACAAATATTAAACTATACACAATTTATTTTATGAAAGAGGGATCTCCATTTTCTTATTTCCCTGGAGTTTTCACTACTATAAAGAAGGCTCTGGTTATTATAGCCCTCCAAACCCAAATACACCCATTTTTCCTTAAAATCTTCAAAATTTTAATTTTTATATAATGGGGTCATGCCACATTTTCTGTTTTATTTTTTTCCTAGAAGTCTACCGGTTACAGTATATGTAAATAATATTTTCACGCCATTTGTGTGTATTGTTTTGTAGATATATTTTTTAAAAAATAGGGGTCAATTTCAAATCTCAATGAGGTCACGTGAGCGCATACGTCATGTATCTGAACGATTCCAGTTCACCCTGGCGGACAAAATGTAAATTAAGATTGTTTATAAATAGTCTTTTTGGGTTTTTTAATAAATTGTTTCCACAAGTTGGAACTGCACAGTTCTTTTTCACCATGTTTTATCATTATTATCATTATAAATATACAATTATTGCACTTTTTTGTATTAAATTTAGGTGCATTCTTTTTACACACAATCTCAGTTCATCTCAGATCTCAGTTCACCTCAGTTGTCTCAGTAATTTTGAGAGTTCTATTTGTACCAACTGAGATGAGAAGAAGTGAGGCGGATTCCTCCCCCCTTGCCGATACTGAGCTACCTAACGGGGTGATGCTTGTTGAGTGTCTCACCTCAGTTGAGGAGTGGGGGTCTTTTTTCGATGTTATTTTTTATTTAAAAATGAATATTTAAGAAAATGTTAATATTGATGATTTAATATTGATAAGTGAAATTGTATTTCTTTAATTCTAAATTTAATAAATAAATTGAATTGTTTTATGATGTTATTTGCAATGAAAATCCGTACGATGTAGATTTATTCTTTGACATTTCATTGTCTTAGCGGGTCCACCTTGTCAGATATTTAAAATAAATTCGAAAACAAAATGAAAATGTTAACATACTGATAAATAAAACATATGATAAACAGAGAAAGATAATAGGTATTCCGTTCTTTCTCTAAATTGTGTTCTATTTGTTAAGCAACTATCTCAGCTCACCTCACTTCAATCTCATCTCATTTTGAGAACAAGTGAGGTGAGATATTGGTAAAAAGAATGCACCTAATATATGAAGCACAAAAACCTACAACTAAAAATAATATTTCTCAAATGAAATAATTAGATCTTTATGAAACAAAGAAGATTGAATAGAGCGCTCTTTTCCTCTGACAGCTTTATAAATATTTGATTAGTTTACTTTGATCTGACGTTTAACTTTGCGTTTGAAGTTTGTGACATTGTGACTTTCATGTAGGTGTGACTAGTGTCGTTGTGTGAGTAGCCGATACATGACGTCACAGAAAATCGTAGCGCGAATATCTTTTAAGTAAATTATGAATGAAAAGTATTATATTTTGGGATGTTTTATGTTGCAATATGGATAATAATATTAGCAATATTTTTTTTTTGACATGACCCCATTAACTTGGTGATTTCAAATTTTCAAACCGCAGGTCGATATCTTTTTTGTTCTCGAGATATTTACAGTTTAAACTTTACCTATTTTTGGGTTATTACCAAATAATGGGTACTGATACATACCCATTGATTTTGCCATTCGATTCTGTAGGCAAAATTACATAAGTTTACAATTTGCACAAAATATGTTCCATGAGTTAAACTTGCACAGCTAATAAACTGAAATCCCTGAAAATGGCTAAAATCGCAAAAAACCCAAGGTGTACGAGAGTTGTACAATATTTATTCTCCCTAATATATAAAACAAATTTAGTTTTCAACATAATCACCGTGTACTTGAAGACACTTATTTCACCTATGTTCTTTCATAGCAACAACTTAAAAAAAAAACTCGTAGTCTTTATCGCAGATGAAGTTCTGAACTGCTACCATAACTGCTTCATAGGTTTTAAAATTTCCTCCTCGTATACTTTGCTTTAGCTTTAGAAATAAATAAAAGTCACTGGGCGTTAGATCAAATGAATGCGGTGCATGTAACGTCATTCTGAAACTGACATCATGAATTGCGTTGAAACAAGACTTTTATGAACCTGATGAGAGAAAATTCCAATTTTCCTTTTCCCTTTTCTGTAATGCAACCATGAATTTTAGCAATTAATGTTCTGTAATACTAACCAGTGATTATGTGGCCACATTCCAGATAATCAATCATTAAAATTCCCACGGCATCTCAAAGGGCAGTAGCTATATTCTATCTGAACCCTTAATTTGCGAGATGGAGAAGATCCTCGATGTCGCCATTCTATACTTTGAAATTTTGACTCGTAATTGAAGTGGTAAATCCACGTTTCATCAACTGTAACTAAGCGAGCCAAAAAGCTGTTTGGATTGTGATTAAACAACGGCACACTGGCTTCTGAGGAGGTGACTATTTCTCGCTTATGTTCGGACGACAACATCGGGGTATCCATCTTGCTGATATCATATGAAGTCTTGTAAATTATTAACACTAGAATAATAAAATTTGGCACTTCGTTTGACAGATGAACAATAAACAATTGATATTATTATGAAGACAATATTTCAAAGCCTACTATGTTAGGGACAATAAAAAATATTGTACAACCCTCGTACATCTTAGATTTTTTCAACTTTAGATCATTTCCAGTTATTTTGCTATAAAAGTTGTATCCATTATTAATTTATTTGAAAATTTATATACTTGTCACTTTAACTGTAGAATCGAATGGTGAAGTCGCTTCCACCCATTTTTGGGTTATTACCATTATTTTTTACCTTCCGTCACCTTTAGGTAAAGAAGGTATTGTCTTTGGTCAAAAAATTCGGTGGTCAGTTTTTAATGTTTTAGGGTCCCTACTATACGAATTTACTGTTTTTAAGATGTCTGTATGTGTGTCTGTGTGTGTGTCGGTGTGTGTGTGTCCGTGTGTGTGTCTGTGTGTCCGTGTGTGACAAATTTTTCACCGACGATAACTTCAATACTACAATTCTATAAATTATAATTCTTTCGTATTCCTCTTCTTTACATCCATATGAAGAGCTGATTAGATTTTCGTTATCATTGATTCACAGGAAATACTCTTATTTGAAGTTTTTAACAGTTTTTCTTAAAAAAAACGCAGTTACATATTATTTTTTGACATTTTATGTTATAAATAGTAGAGAAAATGCTCTTCTATATACGATTTGATTATACATTTGCCTTTATATTCAACAGATATAGAGTTAAAGAGTTATAAAGAGATTAACTTTCAAAAATCAGTCACTTTTGATATTTATCCGGGAAACAGCCGATATATTCAAAAAATTCTAATTGACAGATATCAGTGTCAAGTGCAAAACTAAAGATGGAAAGAATAGGGTCAGAAAGTGTCATAGTGTTCCTCACAAGTGACATGCAGAGGAAGACCAAAGAGAAGATGGAAGGACTGTATCGCAGAAAACTTGACAGAGGAAGAACTGTGTGAAGAAAATGTGTCGGACAGAAATGATTGGAAGAGAAGAGTAAGAAAGAGCGACCCCCTAATAAAATAGCGAAAAACTGAAGAAGAAAACAGTGTGAAGTGCAATTTACATGTGTATGTTAATGTATAATTTTATTGAATGTATATAATCTTTTCAAAGGAATTTTTGTTATGAGATTTGTACAAAATACATTGAATTGACGGAAGGTCTTGTGCTGGCCACAACAGATTTTTTGGGTTTAAGTTTAAACGCGTATATCTCAGGAACTAAAGAATATTTCAATTTTCAATTTGAAAATTTAAAATAATCACGTTGAAATGAATTTAACAAAATAAAAAATGGATTTTTGTAAATTTTCAATATTTTATCTAAATGTGAATGTGTGTGAGTTTTAGGACATAATATTGTTGGAAAAATTCGACTATTCGATGCAAATAAGGTGTAGAGTGTTGTATTTCTGATTAATTAATTAGTTTAGAAACTGCAAAAATATTTTTATATCAGGTATTAAATTTCACTCGGGTGTTTGAAACTAACTACATATTTGTTTCCCAATACGCATTAATTATGGTTTCTGGAAATTGATGGATCAAAATTTAACATTCCAACAAGCTATTAAACAACTATCTGCAACAGGCATTTGCGTGATTGTTTAGATTTTCTCTATTAATCACTTTGCAGAAATTATCGGTGCAACGAACATAACAGGATGGATGAAGTATTTTCGACTACCTTATATGAGAAATTTTCTCATGATCTTGTTCAAAAGTTTAATTGAAGGTATATTATTTTTTGAAAGAAATTTGAAGGTGAACATACATTGAATACATTTCTGTTATTTTTAATTACGACTGCAACACGAGAATACGCTTAATTTTAACTTTTGGTTTCTGATTGTGATTCGGACGGCCGGGGTTCCTTTCTGATTGACCTCAAACTGAATCGGTAGTACAAAGTCTTATAAACGCGTTTAACCTCCAACGGAAGATATATTGTCATTACCGAAATTAAAAATTTTATTTTATAAATACAAAAATTGGCAATGTGTTGTGTAAAACGGAATGTTTAAACGAATGTATGAGTACTTAAATTTATGTTTATGAATCTTTAAGTTCTTACTGGTTGAAACGTATGAGTGAGATTTCGAGTAATTTTTACCTTCCGTCACCTTTAGGTAAGGAAGGTATTGTCTTTGGTCAAAAAATTCGATGGTGAGTTTTTAATAAATAAGCACGTTTTAGGGTTCCTAGAATACGATTTTACTAGTTTTACGGTGATGTCTGTATGTCCGCGTGTCCGTGTGTGTGTGTGTGTGTATGTGCGTGATACATTTTTCTCCTACGATAACTCCAAAAACAACAATTCTAGAAATTATGATTCTTTCGTATTCCTCTTCTTTACATCCATTATGTATGAAGAGCTGATTAGATTTTGGTTATAATTGGTCAACCGGAAGTTCACTTATTTGAAGTTCTTAACGGGTTTTCGTGAAAAAACACAATTAAATATCATTTTTCGACATTTTATGGGAATATCAATATAGAAGAATACCTTATTCTCTATACGGTTTGATTATAAAGAGATTAACTTTCAAAAATTAGTCAGCTCTGCTATTTCATGGGAAACAGCTGATATATTCAAATAATTCTAATTGACGGATGCAGTGTCAAGTGCAAAACCAAAGATAGAAATTGTAGGAGCAGAAAATATAAGCGACAGTGTCCGTCGCTAGTGACTTGCAGTTGCAGCCTTGCCTCAAGGTTGGAACTTTGGAAGATTTGAGAGAGGAAGATCTATGTGAAGAAGATGCGTTGGACAGAAATGAGTAGAAGTGAAGAGTAAGAAATAGCGACCCCTAATAAAATAGGGAAAATCTGAAGAAGGAGGAAGTGACAAGTGCAATTTACAATATGTACATTCGTGTTATAATTTTATTGGATTTATAAAATCTGTTCAAAGGAAGGTATGGAATTTATAAAAAATAGTGTGTACGTGTTACAATTTTACAGGATATCAAGAAAATATATCGAATCGACGAAAGGTTTTGTGCTAGCCACAACAGATTTTTACCTCTCGCTAAGAGAGGTATTGGATTCATGCTAAAATTCGCATATCCAGATTTTATTGAATAAGCACGATTTAAAGTCCCTAGAATCTGATTATAACATTTTTAAAATGATGTCTCTGTGTGTGTGTGTGTGTGTGTGGATGTGTGTATGTGTGTGTGTATGTATGTCTGGATGTTGTAGACACGATTCCTCAAAAACTAAAAGACTTAAAAAATATTTAACTGCAGTTTCCTCAATCTGACATTCCTGGGAAGACCTGAAAAGGTTTTGGTAACAATTGAACAACCGGAAGTAGTAGTTTCTTAGAAAAATTCTTCTAGATATAATTTATTGAGAGTTTTTTTATTCAATATTGAAGAACATAAAATTCTCTAACTAATACACTTAAAAATTTTATTATATCTTGTATAAATTTGGAGATAAAGACACTATAATTTATAGAGTAAACTAATCGCAGAGGCTAAGGCACTAAGGAAACCAGTTGACAAATTCCAATGTTTATAACATAGTTTGTAAATGACACATGTCATTATGTCATTGTCAAATATCAACAGTTTTAGTGACATTCTGATAGATTTTTCTGGGAAGTATATTTAATTTTTCTTATTGTTTCATTAATTAAATATTTGAAATTATAGGTAAAATTGTGGTAAAATGCATATATCCATCAGAAATACCGCCAATCTGGTCAATGAATTGGAACAATCTAGACATTTAGAAACTTCCTCATACAATGAAAAATAGATATAATTACAATTATATGTGTGCAGAAGACATGTTAAATACAATAAAAAAACAATATTTGGGTAAAGTTCTGTAATATTTTGTTATAAAACGGCAGTTCGAAAGCGAAGTGCAATACAATACTTATATAGCCTAATATAGAAATGGCGAGAGGTCTTGTGCTGGCCACAACAGATTTTTTAATTTATCTACATATAAATAAAGCAATTTTCTATAATCTTTTTCACCCATGCAGTTATTGAAGCTTTGTTGGTATGACTCGATTTTGTCACAGTCCGAATTAAGTATTCTTTTTGAAGTTCCGTTCTGATTAATTGAGAATTAAACCAAAATTGCCAGTGTTCATTCTTGGTCAAACCTACAGAATTCCTAAAATTCCTAACTGGTAACTGATCATTTAGCCAATTTACACAGAGCTTACAAATTAACAATTCTCCTTTATCCTTTCAGATTCTCTATGCTAATTGCCTTAAATCCTTGTTGAAACTGGGCGAAGTAAAATATTATTTCTCACTAATCTTTGTTAGCTCTGTTATCTATTTCACTACTGTAGTTAGGATTTTGTAATGAGAGGAAAATGTTGGTCCTTATAAATAAATTTTACTATATATCGTTAAATATAGAATAACACGAGGATAAATATACTCCTTTTATTACTTTGCCAATAATGTAATAAAACTATTTCTATAAACGACTAGTAAACTGTTAGTATAACGACGTTTTCAATGAAGAACAATAAATTGTTATTGCTGTTCGTTTCACCGTATGCAAAGATATAGTACGTTTTAGTTTATTTCGAAACTGGATATAATATTGAAGATTTATTGGTAACTTTTATGGAAGAACTATGATTTTACTGCTATATGTCAACCAAGGAAACGTATCTGTTTGCAGTAATAAAATTCGTTGCATTTTACACTAGTTTGTGGAAAGAATGCTGATATTTTCAAACAATATTCGTACTGTTATTATTATATGTACGAGTTTGTTAAAATTTTCGACATTAATACAATTTTTATAAACACAATACAATGTAAAACATAATATCAGTACAATAATATATCATGCAACATAGAGATACCTTTCAAAAATGTGTTGAATCAGAAAAGCGTAATGCATATATTCATGTTAACATGAAATTGCATTATTTATAAATATTTTGTTAATTTTAAATTTATTTTTAGTTAGAAAATGTTTATGCATTTACAATCAAATATAATAGTGCCCTGAATTATTCAAATTATGTATTGTAACACTTTTAATACTCGCTTATTAAATATAAAATAATATTCTTCATCTACAACATAAAATTCAGTGGTAAGTTTGTGTAATTCTACGAAAACTATTTTTGTAATTTATTAAAACAGCACATGTCGGGATATGGGAAGTTGTACCAACTTAGACAAAATAAGAGACATAAGTACTTAGGCTGTATCCGATGTTGCACTTTTACCACCCTAATATCTAAATCCTAAATTTATATACAATAAATCTAGTGATTATTTTGGATTTTAGGAATTATATTTTAGGGTTTTGCAGAAGCACACTATGCCTTGAAGTTGACGCTCACTAATTAAACAAATCATATTCGTTGTTATAATTTGTACAAAACGTCAAATTTACTGTCAAAGAATAGCTTCTTAGCTTCTATTTTATGAAATATAATATTAACATTTACTCTCAAGCATCAAATTGAATCGAATTGTATAATTCATTTTTGTTGTTCTAAAGTGTTGCCATACAAACCAATGGATATATGACTAGTGCGCTATTCGGAGTTGTATTTATGTGAAGAAGACCTAAATACTAAATGCCAAAATGGGACATCGCACACAGACTTAGTAGTCTACATTTGTTTATCCCGAAAAATGTAAATATGGGCTATCCAGCGAATCAAGGGTTTACGTCATCGTTTAGGGATTTTTGAAATTTTCTTTATTTTTTTAAATATATTTTATTAACGGTGTTTTATTGTTTTTTTATTATTATTATGTATTTGACATCTTTAATAAAAATAATTATATTTGGATATATTATTATTAAGTAAAATTTTGTAAATTTTTGCAAAATGACGTTTAATTATATTTTTTTAATATTGGTAATTCTGAACATGTATATTACTAAATATAATGGCTGGTAGCACAAGCCCTGTTTTAACTAAAACACTGTTTTAAGAAATGTCAAATTCAAATTTTAATATTTAATTTCACCTTTATGTTTAAAGAACGATTTTTTTAAAAATATTTGTTTGAATACAAACTATGTTCTGCTATAAAATCATATTTTGATAAACTTGATACTATTTATTTTTATTATTAAATAATGAAATTTGACATTTCTTAAAACAGCGTTTTAGTTAAAACAGGGCTTGTGCTACCAGCCTATATGTCTATATTATACTTTTCAACCTGTATTGTGATTTCATTTTGTTTTTGGTTTCGTTGTTCATTGACAAAATGTCAAATGCTCTGTCATGTCAAATTCAAGAGCTTGTAGTTAATTTATTGACTTATTTTGAAAATGAAAAAGAGATTGGTGGGTTCTTACTTTCACTGAATTGTAATATTGAGGTGATATTTCATTCTATATGTTAGTAATAATTTGAAAATTAAATCTATATGTACAGCGTGTGGCAAACGCTATACGCAATGTACAGAAACAGTGAGAAATTGTATGGTATGCAGTATTCTGTATTTTTTTAAGGATCTCACATAATACTAGATAGTTTGTTGCATATACTAAAAGAATGAAGTATTTATAACGGCGTAAGCAGTATCGTTCAGAATATTTTAAATAAAATTGGATTTCGCTGGAAAAAAATTATACCAGACGTGTAACCTTTTTAAGAAAGATTTGGATTTATGAAGGCAACCCACAGATCATATTTTAATCCGTGTTACATGCTCATGTAAACTTTTTAATAGAGATGCACTCGATCTCGAGCTTTGGCCCGGCTCGGCCCGAAGCCCGCCTCGATTTCGAGTCGATCATCGAGCCGGGCCGAAGATATTTTTTATCGGGCCGAATCGGACTAATCATTTTCAAAAATCGAGGCGAGTCGGACTTTTGATTTTAGCCCGGCCCGAAAATTCGAGCTTTTCGGGCCGGCCCGAAAAATCTTATAGTTCAATCAAAAGAACAGTTTCCTTAATATTTTAATGAAAATGGATGAAGTTAAAAAGGATTAAAATGATTTAATAACAACAAACTTCACATATTAATAAATAAAAATGTATTATTTTACTTCAAGAATTCAAGGTTATTCATTAAAGTATAATAATTATATTGTGATGTTGCTATTATTATTGTTATTACTCGTATACTTAAATAAAAGTGATTTTTGTTCCTACCATAATGATTTCTTGTCCTATTTTTGAGCAGAAACAAAATTAGATTAAAAAAATCCTTATGTAAATTATATTTTTTTATATAAGATTTGTGAAAAAGTTGTTTAAATTTTCGAACGGCTTTGGTAAACAAAGTGTTAAATACACGTAGGTCTGTAATTTTTATAACAAACTTACACTAGAAGGGTCTCTTTTTTAACTACTTATGTTAACTAATGTTGAAAGTTATAAGAATGTAAAGGTTTTTTATAAGTTTGATACGAAAAAAGGCCAACATTTCGCTTTAGCATAAAAATCATCATTAGGAATGCCGGATGCACCCAATTTCGAGCTTTGGCCCGGCCCAGCCCGAAGCCCGGCCCGATTTCGAGTCAATTTTCGAGCCGGGCTAGCTAATTTTTTTGTCGAGTCGATCGTAACCTCAAAGCCCGGTCCGGCCTAGCCCGAATGCATCTTTACTTTTTAACATATGATGTCATTGTTTCTAGTGATATTGTATTTATGACGTAAACCGCTTGATTTTTGAAACTGAAATCAGTTTAAATTCATATTTTTTTTATATTTCGTATTTATTTTTTTCATTTCTGGTTTAGTCCTTTCTGTATAAAGCTAAATAAACTGAAGACAACATAACTGTGCTTTCCAAAATAGTCCTCAGTTGGCAGTGGAAGTGTATGCGAATGTCACAAGTTCACTGTAGCACAAATTCCAAATTGTCACAATTCGTGGCCGGTTGCGTGCGTTTCGGAGCGCATTCACGTCACGGCTGACGGTTTCCGCGAACAAAGGTGTTGGATGTGTTAGTTTTACGCATACACTCCGTGCCCTGCGTCTGCCCACCCACTCAAAGGGAATGAATATTAAAAGCTCCCGTTTTGCATAAAGAACATGTTGGTTCAGACGCCATGGATTGCTGTTGTGTTGTCCTCTTCAAATGTTTATTCAAATGGTTTACGAATCAAGAACGGATAAATTGAAAATGGAAATGATGAGCATATTTTATGTCTTTTTACCTCTCGATAAGAGAGGTATGGAAATCATGCTAAAAATAGCATATCCAGATTTTAGTGGATAAGCACGTTTTAAGATCCCTATAATCCGATTATAACGTTTTTACGATGATGTCCGTGTGTGTGTGTATGTATGTATGTATGTATGTATGTTTTGGTGACAATTGGACAACTGGACGTAGCAGTTTTTTAAAAAATCTTCTAAATAGTATTCTTTTTTTTTCAAATTTATATTATTACAAATAATATTGAATCAATCAGCCCATGGACACCAGTTGCAATTTCCTCAATCTGACATTCCTGGGAAAAGCTGATTAGATTTTGGTAACAATTGGACAACCGGAAGTAATAGTTTCTTTAAAAATATCTTCTAAATATTATTTTTTGAAAATTTCTGTTATTACTAGTAATATTAAAGAATATAAAAATCTCTATCCGATACATTCAAAAATTTTATTATATCTTCTATGGAGTTAAAGATAGAGACATAAATGTACAAAATAATAAGTTGTAAATGAATCTCGCAGCCTCCACGGTTTCCCAAATACTATAAGAATTACAAAATGTGTAACTGCAGTTTCCTCAATCTGACATTACTGGGAGAAGCTGATTAGATTTTGGTAACAATTGGACAACCGGAAGTACTAGTTTCATAAAAGAATTGATATTATTTTTTTGAAAATTTATGTTATTATGTTAAAGAATATAAAAATCTTTGTCCGATACATTTAATTTTTTTATTAAATCTTCTATAGAGAAATATAAATATTTAAAATAATATATTGTAATGAGTCTCGCAGCGCATGAAAAACAATTGGAAAAATTAAAATGTTTGTAATTGACAGATAAATGTGAGTGTCAAAAAGCCAGAGACATTACTGAAAACTTTTTCTGGGGAGTACATTTAATATTTCTTATTTTATTATTAATTAAATATTTATAATTATATATACTCTTCAGAAATACCGCCAATCTCATCAATGAATTGAAAGAATCTAGATCATTAGAAGAATAAGACTGAATAGAATGAATTAAAAAATATATAAAGGAGATATGTGTTTTTGTGTGATCAGAAATGTCAAATATGTACAATACTTATATAGCCTAACATGGAAATGGCGAGAGGTATTGTGCTGGCGACAACAGATTTTTTTTATGCTTTGTTGCCCAAATTCCAAAGACTTTGAACGGTAAATTGCTTTGAAGTGATATCAAAACAAAGAGCATTTCCTGTTTTAGTGTTTGACGGTAATGTTGCCGCAAGGTAATGCATCTCAATAACTTTGGTGACTCAAGGATATCGTATATGCTTGCTTAGCAAACCAGCTGACAGATTCAAATCTCTTGTTCAACAACTACCTAGTTAGCTAAATAATAGGTCTTTGTTGAAGTTGCAGTACAGTAAACTATTGGCTGTACCTACTTTTGCAGGAACACAACAATTTGTAATATTGTATTGCAACTAGAACTATCACTGAAACACGTTCAATTTATGCTCTTTGTGTAAAATTAGTATGAAAGGAACTATTTATCTAAGGCGTTGGTAATTTAATTATTATCTTTAATAGTGCACAGTATTGATACTTTTTAAAACAAATAGTAACTTATGTAACAAAAATTTCGAGAAAAAAATTGATTCCTAAATTTTATTGCTAAATAAAGTCTAATCTAGTTGTTACTGGACATAATAAATACATAATAGTTATTTTATAATATACCATGTTAAAATCGGCAGAAAAATTTTTTGAAATATGTTATACAAACTTGAAACACACAAATCTATTTATATACAGGGTGTAACACGTACACCGACCACCGCCATTATTACCTTTATTATGATAGTTACAAAAAAATACTATAGAACAAAGTTGTAGAGGACCAAAGGGGAAATCCTTTCAGAGAAGAAAAAAATTTTTTAAATCAGTGGTTCTCAAGTTACAAGACAAAGTTATATTTTTTCAAATGGGATTCTACATATTTTTTATGCCTATTCAATAGCATATTTTTTTCTGAATTTAACCATGTGTTAGTTTTATATCCTTACATAATAAAAATATTGAAAAAAATTGCGATTGAAATTTAAATAATTTTTTATTTTTAATATTATTCTTCAGTAGGCCATGGATGAGAAACAAGAGTGATAAATTTAAATTGAAAATTAATAATTGTTAATTACTCCTTATAAATAATGTTCTATTTGATTTCCATTATTTTCTAAGCATAATTCTATTCTATTTAAAACAGAAGAAGTAGCTTTTATTACAGTTTCTGATGTCAAAGCAGCGCAAGCTTCTCTAACTCTGTCCATCAAATTTTGTTTCGTTGTCACTGGTTTTGAATATACTCTATCTTTAAGATATCCCCATAAAAAATCAAGGGGTGTCAAGTCCGGGGAACGAGTGGGCCATTTGTATGGCCCATTTGTTGCTATCCACCGACCTTGAAACATTTCGTCGAGCCGTTCGTACACTCGACGAGTATTGTGAGCCGGCGCTCCATCTTGTTGGAACCATATATTTTGTCTTTCATTCAAGTTTAAATCTTCTAAATAATTTAATAATTCATTTTCCAAGAAACATAAATAATGTGCAGCGTTTAAATTGTCTTCATAAAAATGTGGTCCAATAATTTTATTCCCAAACATTCCAAGCCATACATTAAAGCTCCATCTGTGTTGATTATTTTTTTCTCTAAATTCATGAAGATGTTCTTCAGCCCAAATGTGCTCATTATTTCTATTAAATAATCCATTATTTGAAAATTTAGATTCATCTGTCCACAGAATTTTTCTAAAAATATTAATATCGTCCTGATACTGCACCAAAAACCATTCGCAAAACACTATTCTGCGTTCATTGTCATTATTATGTATAGCATGTAATAGTTTGTATGAATATGATTTTAAATTATGCTTTTTCAAAATGCGCCATAAGGACATATTAGAAATAAAATGTTCTTGAGCAATTTCGCGTGTGGATGAATTGGGATTACGCGCAATAGAAGCTAAAACTGCGATTTCTATTTCTTCATTGTTTCTCACGGGATGTTGCCTTTCACGTTTTTGTGAAAATGATCCATAGTTTTTCAAATTTCGTGCTAATCGCCTGATTACTGACCTCCCTGGACGCGGTTTGTTTGGATATCTCGTGGCATAAATATTGCACGCTTGTATGGCATTTTCATCACACTCACCATAAATTACAGAATACAAATCTTCATTTGTATAAACATCAGCCATATTGTCACAAAATAATCTCAAAACACAAAGAATAACAATTTACAACAATTACTACGCCAATTATTATTTGACAGCAGCTATATTTTGTCCTTTTGCTATTGTTTTTCATCCATAGCCTACTGTACAATAATATTAAAAATAAAAATTTATTAAAATTTCAATCGCATTTTTTTCAATATTTTTATTATGTAAGGATATAAAACTAATACATAGTTGAATTTAGAAAAAAATATGCTATCGAATAGTCATAAAAAATATGTAGAATCCTATTTGAAAAAATATAACTTTGTGTTGTAACTTCAGAACCACTGGTTTAAAAAAAAAAATTCTTCTCTGAAAGAATGCCCCCCTTGGTCCCCTACAACTTTGTTCTATAGTATTTTTTTGTAATTATAATAATAAAGGTAATAATGGCAGTGGTCGGTGTACGTGTTACAGCCTGTATATAAATTACGAGTATTAACGTTTTTTGGGATCAAAATATTGGGCAGACGATTATTTACCGAACTATAAGGGAGGCTGAAGAATGTGTTATGCGACCGTACATTAAGTTGACACTGTCCTTGAATGCGGAAAACCTAAAATTCGTACTTGGGCAAGTCGAGATGTAATAGTAATTATAATATGCTCTTGTTATAACGAGGAAAAGACTCCATCAACATCTAAAATTGATATAAAAAGAAAGAAGATTCATTTGTAAGCCAAAGTATGTAAACATACGCTTACTATACATATATTTCATCATATACCCTTCAGAAATACCGCCAATCTTATCAATGAAGTGGAAGAATTTCGAATATTTAGAAGAGTAGGGGGAAATTTGTTCATAGAATTAATTGAAAAATAAAGAATAGCTATAATTAGAATTTTTGTGTGTACCGGAAATGTTAAATACATACTTACATAGGCTATTATAAAAATGGCGAGAGATATTGTGCTGGCCACAACAGTAGTGGTAGCACGCACTTTAGAATTCTATCATAGAAAGCAGGCGAATACGATTTTACTTTTACGAATCTTGGTAGCACGCACTTTAGAATTCTATATTCGCTTTTTGATTCGGAAATTATTGGATTTTATACTATTAAAATCAAAAATATTATGACAGTTGTATATAATAAGTATATAAATTGGCTTTGAATAGAATTGTGATAAAATAATGACGTTACTTTGACAAGTCGAACGCTTGTACGCAAATATTTTGAGACACGCATGCTACCAAATTTTCGCTTCTCAGCGAGAAGCGAAAACAAATGCCTCTTTTGATAGAATTCTAAAGTGCGTGCTACCACTACAGATTTTTTTTCATTTATATTTATATTATAATTATTTATTTCATTTGCATTCAATTTTGGTAGCCTACCTTATTGAACACAAATTAAGAAGAACAGTTGCAATTACATAATATTAGGACAGTTTGAAATTGACTCGCGTTTGCACCAGTCGCAAGTATAGAGAGTATATAAATGATTTTTTTTTAGCTAAGGCCATTTATTAATAAATGGTATTTTGTTAAATAAAACAAAAAATACTTATGTCAAGTTTTCGCCCTGGCATTAACGATTTCTTCCTGAAAGGGCATACTTTGAAATGCATAATACTCGCGAACCACATCGTTTTCTCCCAATCTGGAAACATATTTGGATATTAATCGTGGCATAAATATCTAAATTTCAATAATTTACGGAAATCTTCTATGTACTTCATATCTCTTTGATCTGAAATCCGAATATATACAAAGGAATACCTCGTTTTCCTTGTTTCGCATGTATTTGTTGACCAAACCACAATTATTGTGTTGCATCTCTGGTTTGTCGAATCATAACGCTTGGCTGATTGTTTTGTCACTGCGAATAGTTGTGCTGGTTTCGAATCAAAAACAAGACCAAGACTACCGCTTCCTCGTTTATAGTTAACATATTTTTTTTACATTTATCGCATCACTTATTTGAAAGTTGATATTTACTGCACAAAAGGATGCTTTGAGAATTGATTTCAAATAAGGACTCGAATAGTAACTTTTGTTTGCTGTATTGTATCATGATCATGTATGCTATGAAGTATGTATATGCGATAACACAAAATAGAAGCATAGTCACTCATGTTTAAAATATATTTTAATGAAACTTTGAATTGAAATTTATTAGTAATTTTAGAAAATCGTCATTATTATTCGTTAAGCTGTAATAATGGTTTTAATGTGACAATGTGACATACATGTTAAACATGTAATAATAATAATAATAATAATAATAATAATAATAATAATAATAATAATAATAATAATAATAATAATGATAATAATAATAATCCCAAGACTGGACTGGGACCTCAATTCTTAACGGGAAATTACTCATTCGAACGGCCGAAATATAATCGGAAGAATACGCTATGGCTATTAATTTTTTGAATCCCAATAGGCCATAATGCCACTGTTGTAAACTTACACGTCTGCACGCTTAACAGTATTAGCTAGGCCCTCTATAGCGGCTCTTGGCTTCTTCGAATGACTAGCTGAAATTGTAGGTCCAAACAAGCAAAGATTTGTTATTATTAAATAAATAAATAAATAAATAAATAAATATATCATCACGGCATATTACCCATTTCTGGGTGTGCCAATCTGTTTTATCGCAGATATCGGTAATGATGATGACATATTTGCGGGCGCTTACCAGGCGTCACCTTACGGGCACTCATTGCTGGCGTGGAGAGTGCACCACAGGGGTCACTTTTGTGCCATTTAAAATTAGAAATATTTGGCGTCGGTCGGGATCGAACCCGGTACTCCTAGGTTCACGACCAGACACTCAGGCACGAGGCCACGGGACCCCATATTATTAAATAATGTTGGTTTATTATATTTATGAAGATCTACATTTAGTATAGAGTGGAGACCCTATGTTACGTATAGGTCTAGTTCTAACGTCTAATATAACCTTACGATTTGGCGGTGTTACTGCTTTAGCATAC
This sequence comes from Ophonus ardosiacus, assembly GCA_943142095.1. NCBI lineage: Eukaryota > Metazoa > Arthropoda > Insecta > Coleoptera > Carabidae > Ophonus > Ophonus ardosiacus. The sequence continues at coordinate 13,220,370 of OW964824.1, forward strand.
TGTATTCAAACATGGAGCATAATTCCGTCCATCTGCCGCCGCACACTCGCGCGTCCTTACCACCAAAGGCGTGGTAGGGTAAAAATGATGATTTAGGTTTTTAAGCGAGGGAACAAAGAAAGTCGAAAGTCCCCTGAAAGTCATTTGAAATAAACAATTCTAAGCGAATGCAGAATGGGCATGAACTAAGAACTTAAGAAGTGTAAAATACTGAATTACGTCTGAAAGAATAGTGGAAAACAATTTTAAGAACGTTGAAAGTCACCCTTGGAACAAAGAAAGGTTGAAATATAATATCATAAGCATGAGAACAGGAACTATGAAATTTAGGTTCATATGAATAACAAATAACTACTACTCAGAATTTATATTATATTCAGCACTTTAAACTACTCTTACAACAAATAAAATATATAGTATCTTAATCATAAATAAAATTGATTACATATATTGATTATTGATAAATTAATATTGATTGATCTTAAATTAGGAAAGGTTGGACTTTACTACACCACGACTGTGGAAAACAGATGGAATTCAAAAGTTTTAACCAGATTATTAAAAATGTAAACCCAACACCCAATTAGGAATAGAAGAAACAATTGTTTACCAAGACATGGATTGTATTTGGAAGAATTAGATGGCTAATTTATTAGCGATGTTTTGACCGACTAACCGACTTCCTACTATTCACTCATCACTAAAAGCCGTCCTTCACAGAAATTCGTTTGTTTTCCAATGTAGTGTGTTAGTCTCATATGTGCCTTTGGCTAATATTTTTTCAACACAACCTGTCTTTGATTAATAAATAATGAAATTATTACATATTAATAACATGTTATCTTTCCTATATACAAATCTAAAAAGGAAAACTGTCTCATTTATACTTTTCGTCATCTTTTGGTAAGAAACGTATTGCCTTTGGTCGAAAAAAATCGGTGGTGAGTTTTTAATGAATAAGCACGTTTTAGTGTCCCTAGAATACGATTTTACTAGTTTTACGATGATGTCTGTTTGTGAGTCTCTATGTGTGTGTTTGTGTGTGTGTGTGTGTGTGTGTGTGTGTCCGACGATAACTCCTATACTACAATTCTAAAAATTATAATTCTCTCGAATTCCTCTTCTTTACATCCATATGAAGAACTGATTAGATTCTGGTTATAATTGGTCAACTGGAAGTTCCCTTATTTGAAGTTCTTAACAGTTTTTCTTGAGAAAAGGCAGTAAAATATCATTTCTTGACATTTTATGTTATTGTTAATATGAATATTATTTGAGGTAGATACAGGAAAGTAAGAATTCTTCGGACTTTCAGTCAATTAATAAAATTTATTCACGCCGACGTTTCGACTATACAATAGTCTTCTTCAGGGCTAGAATGGTCAGTTGAAAAAAGGAAACCACGTGTGGATAATAGAACATACAGCACGGACAATTAAAAAAATAAATAAATAAATATGAATAAATAAATAAATAGTTAAAACCAACATATCACAGAGAGAAAATCGTCTAAAAATGATAAACTTGTCTTTGATGAGTGCAATACTTATGGAACTACAAATAACTATAGACACTATAGACTATAGACACTATAGTTATTTGTAGTTCCATAAGTATTGCACTCATCAAAGACAAGTTTTTCATTTTTAGACGATTTTCTCTCTGTGATATGTTGGTTTTAACTATTTATTTATTTATTCATATTTATTTATTTATTTTTTTAATTGTCCGTGCTGTATGTTCTATTATCCACATGTGGTTTCCTTTTTTCAACTGACCATTCTAGCCCTGAAGAAGACTATTGTATAGTCGAAACGTCGGCGTGAATAAATTTTATTAATTGACTGAAAGTCCGAAGAATTCTTACTTTCCTGTATCTACCTCCATCCTACACAGTCGAATATTGATTTTTCAATGAATATTATTGTTTATACGGTTTGATTATACAGAGATTAACTTTGTTCGTGTGTGTATGTGAATTCTGGGAAGCATAACAAAAAATGGGTAGTGATACAGACTTGTGAGTTTCATAAATTTATTTTAGGAGGTTGCCCTGGCAAAAGAGAACAAAATTGAATCCAAATGGTAAAAATCGGCCTTACAATGAACCGACCACCGGGAAATCTACAAATTCCCGATGCCTCAATGATACAATAAAGTTTGCAAACAATGAACATACCAGTATAACAACTATGAAAATAATGATGTAATGTTTTCCAAATCAGTAAGTATAACAAGCTCGAGTTGTTGCCCGTGTAACTAGGCAACCAATCAGGAGAAATGAAGCCACTCCATTACAAATTCGAAATACAAAGCAAGCTATGGTGTACAGCAACAGTACTAGTATACTCACGTGCAAACGTCCTTTGCCATTTGTCAACCAGGCATATAGGTAATATCCTTTTAGCACATTGTGGTAATTAATTAAATCTAGTCCTATATACGGGTTCAGACACCTTAGATAAATAGGTTGTCACAACTCTGATGATATTATATTGAATTTAATTTGATGTACTGCCTACCGTGATGAAATTTGTGTTGAATTTTAACGTACCATTCCCAGGACGTTGTGATTATATTTGAAATTTAATAAACTGAATTAATTGGGATACGGTGTACGTTGGAATTTAAATGAAAATTATACATTTGCTTTAATCAGGTTAAAACAAGAAGGTTTATTTTTCATGCAAATGTTTATTATTAAAAATCTTTAATTATAAAATTTTAATGATAAATATTATCTGCAATACAATGGATTTATTAATTTAGTTGTCATTATTATTAAAATATTGATTTGGTCAGTTGTTTTTAATAATTAAATTAAATAGACCACACCTTAAATAATAGACATCCTATTCGGGTCCGGCCCGAAAACCTTAAAGTTAAATCAAATGCACGGTTTCCTTAATATTATAATAATGGATTTAGAAGGATTAAAATTATTTAGCAATAATATCCTTCACATCTTAATAAATAAAGAAAAAAAAAATATTTTCCTTCAAGATTTCAAGGTACTAAAGCATAAAAATGCTATTGTAATGTTATTGTTACTATTCATATACTTAAATAAAAGTGATTTTTGTTCCTACCATAATGATTTCTTGCCTTATTTTTGAGTAGAAACATAATGGTGCTATTCTGTAACGTTCTATAAGCTCTATAGGCTCTATAAACAACCGACGTTATAGTATGTAAGAAAATAGCTATTCTGTAACTAGGTTACAGTACTATAAGGGCTATAGTCTTATAGAAATTTCTATAAATCTTACAGCGCCAAAATCTTGACTGTAAAGTATTTACAGAGCATAGTGAATCGTCAAAAATATTTATATTAAAAAAAATATTGTCAAATGTTACGAAATATTGAAATGGAAAATGAAAGAATTTGTTGTGCCACTCCGGAAAACATAGTCAGTTTCCATTTCATTAAAAAAAAAATCTGTTGTGGCCAGCACAAGACCTCTCGCCATTTCCATATTAGGCTATATAAGTATTGTACTGCGCTTTTGAACCGTCGTTTTATAACAAGATATTACAGAACATTAGCCAAATATTGTCTTTTATTGTATTTAACATGTCTTCTGCACACATATAATTTTAATTATATCTATTTTTCATTGTATGAGGAAGTTTCTAAATGTCACAGATTCTTCCAATTCATTAACCAGATTGGCGGTATTTCTGATGGATATATGCATATTACCTATAATTTCAAATATTTAATTAATAAAACAATAAGAAAGATTAAATGTACTTCCCAGAAAAAGCTATCAAAATGTCACTAAAACTGTTTATTTTTGACACTGAAATCTGTCATTTACAAATTATGTTATAAACATTTGAATTTGTCAACTGGTTTCCGTAGTGTAGTTTCGCCTACTCGACTTGTTATATCCCGATATTCTATATATTATAGCGTCTTTATCTCTAAATTTATAGAAGATATAATAAAAAATTTAAATGTATCAGGTGTAGAATTGTGTTCTTCAAAATTAGTAACATCAAAAATTTTCAAAAATTAATATTTGGAAGAATTTCTTTTAAAAACTACTACTTCCGGTTGTACAATTGTTACCAAAACCTTTTCAGCTTTTCCGAGGAATGTCAGATTGAGGAATTCATAGTTAAACAGGTCTTATGTCTTATAGTTTTTGAGGTATCGTCCGTCCAACATCCAGCCATACACACACACACACACACACATACACACATCCACACACACACACACACAGACATCATTGTAAAAATGTTAAAATCGGATTCCAGTGACCTTGAAACGTGCTTATTCATTAAAATCTGAATATGTGATTTTTAGCATGATTCCAATACCTCTCTTAGCGAGAGGTAAAAAGTCATACTGTTTTTCACTTGTGTTTGAAATCCTTTCCAGTTTCGTGCTAGATTTACATAAAAAATTAATTAAAGCGATTTTAAAACATTTTCTATGATATAAAATTGAATCATTTTACGTAGCTATATTTGTCACAAAATATATTATATTAGAAAGGTCAAGACAAGGGGAGGAATCAATATTGGTGTTCAAAGCTTAATAGAATATTTAAAATAAGAATTAAATTATGTCTTAATAATTAATAATAACTACGGTCTCGTAGCGCCTGAGTGTCGGGTCGCGAATCTGGGGAACCGGGTTCGATCCCGACCGAAGCCAAAATTATTTCGAATCTTAAACGACCGCACGGTACAAATGGCCCACCCAGCAATATACCGTGATGGTATATTTATTTTATTTATTTATATCACAACAGCAACAATAATTACAATTACAATAATCAAAATGTATATGACAATAAACATTAATTCAATAATATAATTAAATATATATCTACTTACATATTATTAGAGTTATACATGATTCCGTAACGTCTTGTCAAAAATATGGTTATAGAATATTTGACAGTTTGACATGAATTACAACCAAAACAACTCTATAGCCAGACTTGATACAGAGAGAGTTACAGAATAGGTAATTTTACTATTCTATAAGGTGTGATCTTATAGAGCTCTATAGTAAGCTAGAGCGTATAGAGTTACAGTGTTATAGAGCAAAGTTACAGAATAGCACCAAAAGTTAGAAAAATAAGCCCTTACATATAAATGATCGTACAAGATTTGTTAAAAAAAGTTGTGTAAAATTTCGGACGCCTTCGGTAAACAAAGTATTAAATACGGATTACTTTTTTTTTTTTTATAACAAGCTTACAGTAGAAGCTTTGACCCGGTCCGGCCCGAAGCCCGGCCCGTTTTCGAGTCGATTTTCGAGGCGGGCCGACTAATTTTTTATCGAGTCGATCTTCGAATCGGGCTCCGATACAATAAATTCGGCCTTGGTCCAACTAGTAACCTAACAAATATGAAAAGATAATTGAAATCCAAAGAGTTGAGTTAGAATTTTGCATGAATGAGACAAAGATAAATGAAAATTTAAACACTAAGTATACAGGATACAGGTTATAAATGTAGAACAAATATACGAACTGTACCTTTGAAAGTTTTCTTTGCCGTACCCTTGTGTAGTTAGAGTTAATTACTTCCGCAAAATCTGGAGCTCCCACTATAACAAGAAATAGCGTGACGACATTACTTTCACTACATCGACCATAACACAGAGCCTGCAGTTAGTTATTTTCTTCTCCGGGGCCAATAAACGGCCTTTTGCACTCGTCCGCATCGTGCTTTATGTTGGCATAAAGATGTCCACACTTATACCACCTCGTGGACCAATTTCATCAAGTTACGTTCATTGACTCGCCGCTCGGAACCGGTGGCGCCGCTGTCGCCCTGCGGACGTATTTTAAACCGGAAATGGAAAATAATGTCACGTTCCCTCTCTGCTTCCACACAGATTAAACATTTATACATCGGTGTCACCGCTGCGACTTTCAAAATCTGCTGCACACGCTTCTATTTTTGACGCGGCTGCTGAAATTTTTAGCGTGACGCTAGGGGAAATTTGATTTCTGGACGACTGAAACTGCAAACTAAAATGCAATTATCTCACAGAGAATATGATCATTTCATTATGAATGCACTGTCTGATTCATGCAGAATAGAACGGTTGTGAAATTCATCTGATACGTAAAAAAAATGTATCGTTCAATGTCTGCGTTATTGACTATAATCACTTTACCAATATAATTCAATAAATTCGTCGATGGATGAGAATTTAAAATAGTACGTTGCATGTTGCGAAGTTTGAAATTGAGTATCCCCGTTTGGAATCAACTCTCCTGTCTTTAATTATTTACAGTGTTATAACATTGCTTAAATTAATTTATTTTTCAACTTACATTAACAGACGACACAATTTTATTCATCTTATTTGATTAATTAAGGAAATGTTGCCCCTGTAGCATGTTACACTGCATTCTTATACCAGACAAATTAGGCCTGTTCTACAACTGAGTCGTTTGTCGGTTGTCGCTTGTCGTTTGACGTTAGCAGCACCCGACATTGCTTTCTACAATAGTCGGAAGCTGTCGTAGCGAACTGTCACTTTTAAGTGAGGTTATGGATACTATATCTCTTCGAATTTATTTTAATTTAATTGTAATATAGCTTCAAATAATAAAACTACGACGGCCGATGCAAAAGAGAAGACAAATAAAATACAAGATGATAGTGGATGAAACCTCATATTACCGTTGATATTAGGCAAAATTTCAGTGCGCACAGAAAATTATTGTCATATTTCAAGTCAAGTGATTACGAAGACTTTTTTAAATTTACGAGAATGTCTGTACAACAATTTGATCAGTTGCATGATATTCTGAAACCACGATTACAGAAAACCTTTGCCAACTGATATTAAACTTGCTGTTAAGGTTAGGTAGTTAATTTGAAACAAATTATGATTATTATTTGTCCCCAAATATTTTTTTTCTTTTTAAATCGTTGTATAATTTATTTATTTTGCCATACAGACTACTGTTTTCTTGTACCTAATATATTATTATTACATCCAACGTCATATCATTCATTTTCAATTTTCTGTTGACGTGACCTTCAATGTCATTGTCGGAAAAGATGGGAAATGACCAACTTGCGTTCCGACTCCGACAGCCGAGAACGCCTACCGCCAAATTTCTGCGTAGTGCGCACGCGTACGACATCCGACACCGACTAACGACTTATTGTAGAACAGGCTTTAGTCAGAAAAATTGGCTCTGTCGGGTCCAGTGTGTTCAGAAAAAAACCTAATTTGCTATGAACTCAGAAACGTATGTCTGATCATTATTCAATTCAAAACTCATATTGTCAAAATTGATCGTGATATGTAATTTTAAGGAGAAAAGATAATAAAGATACAAAATATTTCCATTCACCGTTTTCTAATTTATTTCTATTCCTAAATTAAGGATTCAAGAAGAAAAGTTTGAATTTCTTTAGATAACATTTTTGACAATACCTCGTGTCAAATTGACATGCGTTTTATTTGTTCAGAGCTTACCTCCGAATTAGGATTTTTTTTAACAAATAAATAAATAAATATAAATATATCATCACGGCATATTACCCATTACTGGGTGTGCCAGTATCTACAATACATCTATACATCTGTAATGATGATATATTTTACCGTGCGGGCGTTTACCAGGCGTCACCCCACGGGCACTCATTGCTGGCGTGGAGAGTGCCCCACAGGAGTCACTTTTATACCATATACAATTCGAAATATTTGGCGTTAGTCGGGATCGAACCCGGATCCCCAGGTTCGCGACCAGACACTCAGGCACGCGGCCAATTATTCAGTAAATTATTCATTCATGCAGATCAATATTTATGTACTTTACAGGTATTTAGCATGCTTATAATAGTTTTCCTTTCTATACAGGCTGTCTCAATATGCTTGCTCACTATTAGTAACTTTTTTATTTGAAGAGATACGAGGTTGGTTAAATGAGAAAAATTGTGCCATTTTATATTAGAAAATTGGTCATGTGGACAAAATAAAAATTGTGTCAGCTGTTCTCAGAATTTGGGACAAAGTATATATTTTTTAAATGGAACCATATATTTTTTATTATCTTATTGGAAAGAGTTTTTTCCCCTTTCCAATAAGGTAATGTTATTTATGTACAATTTTTTTCAAATAAACGAGTTATTTACAGTCAAAAATTAAAATTTTGTAAACTGTTTTATTAGTAAGCCATGGGAACAATTGATTCTTTGTTTGTTTGACGTTTAATAATTTCTCCCGTAAACTTCTCTGTGTTTAATAATGTTTAATAACTTTACAAATGAAGAAAGGTTAGATATGATCTTGGTATATGGAAAGTTATATCTAGACACCAGTTACGTAGAACGGTCGGCTCTCTTTCCAAAAGAGCTGAAATGTGCGAAAGAAATAATGACTTTCATTTTGAATATTTTCTTTAATTATTTTGTTATTACTGTAAAATAAGTTAATAAAATAATAATTTTATAAAAGACAAATGTTTCCATGATTAACTTGATTAAATAAACTAATAAAAATAATTTTTATCTTTAAACGTAAATAACTCGTTTATTTGAAAAAATTATACATAAACAACATTACCTTATTGGAAAGAAAAAAAAAATACTCTTTCCAATAAGATAATAAAAAATATATAGTTCCATTTAAAAAATATATATTCTGTCCAAAATTTAGGGAACCGCTGACATAATTTTTATTTTGTCTACATGGCCAATTTTCTAACATAAAATGGCACAATTTTGCTCATTTAACCAACCTTGTATCTCTTCAAATAAAAAAGTTACCAATAGTGAGCAAGCTTATTGAGACGCCCTGTATTTAAACCAGTTTTTATAATATCTAGTATACCTCGTCCAGATTTCATTTGAACAAATGACTTTTAAATCCTCTGTGTTAATCCTAATCTTTGCTACTGTGAATATTTTTACGTTTCACGCAAATATAGTTTCTTCTCAAAGTACATTATATGTCTATGAAAGTTGAAAATTGCTTGTAACTATTTAAAAGGGGAAAATTTTTATTGGGTGTTCCTGAGAACCATAGTTGACCTGTAAAATTCTTATCCAAGATGTTATGCTTGCTTTAACAATGAACGCTCATTATTGAATTGAGCAACTGGTAGTGCCAAAATGTAAATATGCACGAGGTACAGGATTGTATTGAGTTATACCTCAATGCCCTAATAAAACTTTCCCCCTTTTAAATAGTTACAAGCAATTTTCAACTTTCTTATACATATAATGTACTTTGAGAAGAAACTATATTTGCTTGAAACGTAAAAATATTCACAGTAGCAAATATTAGCATTAACACAGAGGATTTAAAAGTCATTTGTTCAAATGAAATCTGGACGAGGTATACATATGAAATAGGAATGACGATGGGTACCCGGGTACTCGGAACCTACCCGATAATAATGTACCCGGGTATAAAATTTCTTACCCGATTACCCGAAATATACCCGCTACCCGTCAATTACCCGATACCCTTTAATTACCCGAATATTTTTCAGCTGCCGGAAAGATTATATCTAAATGAAATGCTTTTTATTAGCATACCATAGGTAATTAATATTTATGTTAAGTTTTTTATAGAGATACAATAGGTATATTATTTATTTGTGTTACTTTTTATTTAATAAATATATGTAAAAAAATAATTATGTATTTTATTAAAAAGTAACCTGCTAATATAAGGGTAACTGGCAATTAACAAATTAACGAATTATGTATATGTACTTAAAGGATAACGGGTAATTAAAGAGTATCGGGTAATTAACGGGTAAAGGGTACTATCCGGATAATTGTTTCGTGTGCTCGGGTACCAAAATTATAAGAATTCGTCATTCCTACTATGAAATATGTATGGAAGACATGATTATATTTTTATATTACTACATTTAAAAATTTTTTTTAATGCATATTTGTATACATTGTGTAAATACCATCCCAACATGCATTAGGCGGAAAACAAATTTGATACGGTATGCAAACGTAGGATTACAGAAAATATTTGCGTAAACATTTACACCTGTAAAAGTTACCTCTTTTGTGCCAAATGTACATGCTGATTATCCGGGAGTTTTAAAACGTTCGCAATTTTTTGGAATAACCGATTATGCTCTTTTCATTGCCTACGAATATTGCAAACCGTAGTTAAAAAATGTCGCTAATAGTAATGTACATATTTCAATTTTTTAATATTAGTAGAGTACTTTTTAAAGCTTGAATCAGACAAGTGCCGAAATAGCGATTTTCCTCAACTATAATAATGTACATGTAAACAAATGTACGATAAATTTAGTTCCTAAAAATAATAATAACATAATATAAAATGTTATCACGGTATATTACCCACTTCTGGGTGTGCCAATTGTTTTAACAATAACATATTATATTTACTATTACATCTAGACTTGTCCAGGTACCAATTTTAGGTTTTCTGCATTTAAGGACAGTGTCAAATTAACGTGTGGCAGCTATATCTATAATTTTAAATATTTAATTAATGATAAATGTACTTCCCAAAAAAAGCCTTCAGTAATGTCTCTGTCTATTTGACACTGACATTTATGTCAATTACAAACATTTTAACTTTTCAACTGGTTTCCATGGTCTATTTGATTCATTATACAATTGATTATTTTATATAATTATAATTCTATATCTCCAAATCTATATAAGATATAATAAAACTGTTCAATATATTAGATAGAGAATGTTATATTCTTTTATATTTGTAAAAACATAAATTTCCAAAAAATAATATGTAGAAGATTCTTTTTAAGAAACTACTACTTCCGGTTCTCCAATTGTTACCAAAACCTTTTCAGCTCATCCCATTTATGTCAGATTAAGAAATACTTAGTTAAATTGGCCTTTAGTCTTATAGAATTTGAGAAACCGTTTCACCAACATCCCCCCCACACATATGTATACAGGGTGTCTCTTAAATAGGGGGACATGGCTTAACTACAGATTCCTGAGGCTAAAATAAGACGATTTAACTAAACTTGCTTCTACCGGAAAGTGTACCATTTAGCCAGAATTCTCCTTCAAAGTTCTTCGAAAAAAAATTAATTTTGCTTATAATAACAGAACGCTTTATACGATTTGGATGAAATTTGGTATGACACTTCATATGGTTATAAGTCATCTTTTAAGGTGATACTTGTTATTATTAGTGAACCACTAGTGAATGAAACTTACGTGTCCCAACATTGATTAGACCGTTACTTTTTAATGGTCACGCCGATAACGTGAAATTATTTTTTTTTTTTCAGAATGATACATTCAATAGTAAACATTTCTCTCTCTGTTTATTTTGTGATATCTGTTACGGTTCAGACAGAAAAAATAAAACCTGAGTGACTGCACCGTGAATTTTTTAAAAATAAATTTAATCTAGCAATCGATCCAAATGTCAAACAACGAATTTCTAAAGACAGTAACAATTGTTTATTGTCAAAAAATTTCTTCGCAATATTCAGAAACTAGTAACATCTGTTTGTTCGGCCTAATAGTATTTTAGTACCTTTATTATAAATAACACGAATAAATATGTTAGCTTACTCCTAAACAAGTTGAGAAGATTGACAACTCGTTACTGTCATTAAAATTTAATTGTTTGACATTTGGATAGACTGCTAGTTTAAATTTATTTTTAAAAAATTCACGATGCAGTCACTCAGGTTTTATTTTTTTCTGTCTGAACCGTAACAGATATCACAATTTCAACAACGAGAGAAAAGTTTACTATTGAATGTATCTTTCTGAAAAAAAATAATTTCACGTTATTGGCGTGGTCATTAAAAAGTTATGGTCTAATCAATGTTGGGACACCGAAGTTTCATACACTAGTCGTTCACTAATAATAACAAGTATCATCTTAAAAGATGACATATCCATATAAACTGTCATACCAAATTTCATCCAAATCGAATAAAGCGTCCGGTTATTATAAGCACAATTAATTTTTTTTCGATGAACTTTGAAGGAGAATTCTGGCTAAATGGTACACTTTCCGTTAGAAGCAAGTTTGGTTAAATCGTCTTATTTTAGCCTCAGGAATCTGTGGTTAAGCCATGTCCCCCTATTTAAGAGACACCTTGTATATATATATATATGTATACATCCACACAGACATTATTGTAAATGTTAAAATTGGATTCCAGGGACTTTAAAACGTGGTAACGAGGTAAAAATAGTCATTCTTTTAATTTAAGTAATAATTTTGTTTCATTTTTAGTATAATTTATGGAAACACGTTTCATACGCATGTATATTTATATTTAATGTTTTGAATATGAATTGGTCCAATTATCTAAAGCACATAACAATCCTTTGTTAGTATTACTATATTATGTAAACGAATTTGAATGCCAATAGCAATAATGATCACAGCATCAATGAAGTGGGTACTACACAAAATTAAATAATTAAATTTATTATCTTCGAGTAAAGCATAATTAGAATATTTTATAGCTCGCCCACTTAATATTGGTAAACTCTAAGCCCTTGTTGTAATTAGGAAATTTTCATTCATATTTAATAAGCGGTATAAATTAAAATCCTTTTTAGAATTCACTCATCAAATTAATTGATTTAATTTTACGGATATGTAGTTCATTATACAAATGAAGGGGAGCATTATAAATAAAAAAAAACTTAAACAAATTGTCTTAAATTATTATGCTCAACAAGTCAACGACTAACGAAGGGATCTCAAGAACTATACCGTATAATACCGTATTGTTATTGAAAGTAATACGAGGGTAGTGATACCGCGCGATCTCGCATTTTCAAGATCTCATCTCCAATTTTCGAGACGATAGTAATGCCCTCGAGATTTGCTCGAGACGAGAGTAGAAATTGGAGATCTCGATTGTACGATTCTTTTTATATTACGTAAATATTTCTAATTAAAATATACAAAATATTTGTCGGTACAAATAGATATTTTAATTGTCTCTTTATTTACATTCATATTTATTTATTACATTTAGTTTCATTGGATTTTAGTGAAAAGAAAATGCACAAAAGCGACATCTATGGTATACTCTTCACGCCAGCTCAAGTGCCCGCAATATACGAATATATAATCATAATTACCAATATATCTGGTTAAAATTTTAACTAAGAGTTAAATAAACAAAATTGAAACGAAATGAACTGTCAAATGACGGGTTTATCATTGCTGTCAACAAAACGATACAATATAGAAGTTAAAATTTTAATCAGAGATTGAAAAACCGGCCCTTAATTACAAAAATCAAAAAGTATATAATTTTTAAATTTGCATACTTCGTTTATACTAAGGGCTAATTTATTAATACTTGGTATGCTAGACGCAGAATTTAATTCTCTAATGCCCGTATTCACCAACATCAAATAAATCTTTGAATAGCTTATTCATTGAATAAGAGAAAAATATCGCATCAAATTATGACAGCTAGAATAAATACCTTCATTTAAGTTATGATATCGATGCGATATTTTTCTCTTATTCAATGAATAAGCTATTCAAAGATTTATTTGATGTTGGTGAATACGGGCATAAAACTTTCATTTAAGCATTTATTCCTAAAATCAAAATAAAACTTTTTCCAAGAAAAACTGTTAACAGCTTCACGTAATATATCCCTTCCGGTTAGCATATTTTAACCAAAATCTATTATGTTATTCCCATTGATATAAAAGTCATAAATGTACTAAATTTAAAAAGTTTAGGATTATATTTTAATATAGTTTTCATTAAAATCTATTATTGACTTCAAGTAAAGTTCAACTTCCGGAAGTTATGTAATGACCAAAAGGCAGGTGCACAACTAGATGTTATAACATTCCGAAGTATGAAATTGCAACTTTCTATGACTTGCGTTTTTTCATTATGCGAGACACGTACGTATAGACGTCACGACAAAATTAGTCAAAATAGATTCAGGGATTCTCAAAATGGATATTTTCGCTGAAATCTCAAAACCGAAATTTTTCGCGATTACAATACTTCCTTTACTACGTACAAGGAAGTAAAAAAAGAATGAGTATTAGTAATATATTTTCTCTGATAAAATATGTTTGAAAAAGGCAACCCCAAATCTTTAGTTCTCATAAAAAGTCAAATTAATGGCTAACCTCTTTTCTTCCAAAAATCCCTTCGTGTACTTAATAACATTTTTTACTTTGTTTCAGGTAAACTGAGTCTTCCAGTTTCTTTATCTTTATCGTGGACAAATTGGTATGTTTTATTTTACTAGACATTTACACGTGTATACGTATATTATCTTGTTATATTCTCTTTATCATACAAATTTAAATATGAACACAAAAATACAACCATTAATCTTTTTCATATAATTTTCCGAAGTGTGTAACAGACAGAAATAAAGAATTTAAGTTAGGAAAATATGAAACTCGTCTTGAAGTTATTTGACTTTCTCGAAATAAAAAAGAAAAACATTTCATAACACTCGATATTCGCTCCTTGAGAGATGTCAATATGTTACAAAAAGTTCTAAATATAGATCGCTTCCATATTACGCCGACATATTTATACAAACATATTTTTAGCCAGTATTTTTAAGAAAATGCCATTTAACGATTTGCATTTGTAATTATAAAATTGACAGGCTGTGTCCGATGTTGCACTTTTATCACCCTAATATCTAAATCCTAAATTTATATGCCCTAAATCTAGTGATTATTTAGGATTTTAGGAATTAGATTTTAGGGATTTGCAGGAGCACACCATGCCTTGAAGTTGACGCGCCGTAATTAAGGAAATCATATTCGTTGCTATAATTTGTACAAAACGCCAAATTTACTGTCAAAGAATAATTTCTTACCTTCTATTTTATGAAATATAATATTAACATTTACTTTCAAGCATCAAATTGAATAAAAAAATTAAAAAAAAATATATATATATATCATCACGGCATATTACCCATTTCTGGGTGTGTCATCTACACATATGTAGACATCGGTAATGATGACGATATATTTTACCGTGTGGGCGTTTACCAGGCGTCACCTCACGGGCACTCATAGCTGGTGTGCATCGAATTGTATAATACATATTTGTTGTTCTAAAGTGTTACCATACAAACCAATGGATATCACTAGTGTGCCATTCGGAATTGTATTTATTTCTTGAATTTTTAAATAAATTTATATAATCTAAACATGAGAACTTATTTTCTTGTTAAAAGACACGATTTACGACGTACAGATCCTACTGTCGCCATTAATTTGGTCCCCGAAAATTCTATTGGTGTCGCATGATATTATTGGGATACCAACAGTTATGTAATATTATTAAAGAATAGTATATTACATCCGAGGTGGGAGATGTTTCATTACAGCCGAAGGCTTATGTATATTACCGAGAGGCGAAGCCTCGAGGTGCGATAATGCGCGAGGCTGTTATGAAACTCCCACCGAATAATTTTCAAAATAAATCAATGAATTATAACCTTTAATTTTATTAATATTTTGACAACTATCTTAAAATTTGTTTAGCCTACTTAATTATGGGGATCTACTGCAATGTTGCTAGGCAACCCCTACATAAACATTTCCAGCCCAAGAGATGGAAGTGAAATCTGTTATTTCCAACCCAAGAGATTGTCATTAAAGTTAGGAATGACGTATTTTCCAACCTCCAAAAGGTTAGGAATCTGTATATTACTATAATGATTGTGAATACAGATATTGTTTTTCGTTATATCAAAATGAAAACTTTATATTCACGCATTGATGTATTTGCAAACTTCACAAAAGCAGAAAATAAGTATCTAAATACATACATACATACATACATAAAATCACGCGTTTCCCACTTAGTGGGTTAGCAAAAACCCGAAAATAATAAGAAAAGGGATTAAAGCAAGAGCTCCACAGAATCACTTAACTCTTTAAAAACATTCATTCAAGAACATATTATTGTGACCGATTTTCGGTAGCGAATAACCGCATCCAGACCACAATAATAGTTACGCAACAATCATCTTACGCTACACATTCCTGTACATACATACTTCATTCTTCTCGTCCACATAAAAGTTCAGCTGTCTCTCCATTCTCACAAAACATTCTTACTAACCATTCATCTTTACACCACAATAATTACGAAACAATCATCCTTCGCAACACATTCCTATCCATGCATACTTATTTCACCACAGCCACATTCATAAACGTATTCATACATAATAACATATTAAAGTGACCGATTTTCGGTAGCGAATAACCGCATCCGGACCACAATAATAGTTACACAAAAAACATCTTTTGCTACACATTCCTGTACAAACATACAGTTCATTATAATGCATACATTTCATGGTTCTTCGATCCGGATACTTGTAAACAAGTACCTAACATACTAGAGAGTAGAGACCCTCAATATTCCATCAACAAACAACAACAACAACTTACTACCATTATATGAGCGTCTATCGCATTGAAATAAGCTGTTTGCTACGCTCAATTATTTCTTCAGTTATTCAAGTTGTTTTTCTCTACGATTCTTTGAACTTACATTATCCTTTCTCATATTTGATTCTACATTAAATTCTCCTCAAACTTGTTTTCATTCTTTTTTCATTTTCTTCTGAACCATATTTGATTATTTTCGTTTTCTTGTTCTTCTGCTTTTCTTAACCTTATCTTCAGGTTATTTAACTTCCTGGTAATAAAAAAGAAAAACACTTCAAACACTGGATATACGCTGTTCAGTAAACGTCAATACATTCTCATAATTTGTTGCCTGGGGCGTTTATTGATTATCTTTCAAGTGTCTACAAGATCTAGATTAGCTTCTGGTTATAGGCGAGGATACTCATCTTGTTATTGTAATGCATCCATCAAGTAATAGATAGTAATAAATGATGCTGAGGTGGAAAACCTGTTCAGCAGTTTAGGATGATAATGTCTTAAATTTATTATGAAATTAATTCGAAATGGGTGGAGTTATTTCAGTAATAGTCGTATAACCTTGGCGCGGTAATATTATCTCGGGGAATTAGGTTCCAAGTGTAAATTTAACCTGAACTTGTAACACTAATTCGAATTATTACTGTGTTAAATGCGGTTCATTTTCATCACACTAACATATCTTTATACATGCGGTAGTAAAATAAAGCGAATTTAAACGAAAGTGTATTCCATGAAATTATGAAAATTGTATTATTAAATTGAATGCAGTCGAACCTCTATAACGAAACTCTCTGTAAGTCGAAGTTTACCTGTGTTCCCGGCACATTTTTTATATTTTCAATGTATGTACTTTGACCTCTCGAACTCGAATTTCTGTAACTTGAAAACCTCCATAATTCGAAACCACGCACATGGCCCAGTAACATTGTAGTCTCTATAACTCGAATTTTCAGGCACAAAATATATATATTTTTTTTGTATTATATTATGCACTTTAAAAGATACGAACGAAGAAATTATCAGAAGTAATATCACAAGACCTCCTGATTTTATCGATAAATTTTTATTTTGCACGAATTTTTTTTGCTTAGCAACAAACACGAAAGCAAACTGCATGGTAAATCCCGACTCCGAAGGAGGAGGGGTTTTACCTAATGTCAGTTTGCTTGAGTGATTTTGCTTAAAAGCAAAAAAAAATGAGTGCTTAAAAATAAAAGTTTATCTGAGAAAATCTGAGAGGTCGTGTGGTATTTGGTGAGATAAATTCCAAAGACAACGCAAAATGAAATTTGACACATTAATTGTCACACTGACAGTTATAAACCATAACTACTGTTTATTTACTTGGTAGCGGAAAATTATCGGGGTAACGGGGTTTAATAGGGTAACAAGGTTTTATCAGTATAATACTGTTCCCATTGGTTGAATTTTCAAGTGTTTTGCATCATGATTGGTTAAAAACTAGTCGTTGGAATTTATCGCTATTATTGCTAAACAAAATGAGCTTCAAGACAAACAATTCAACTTTTTACCTCTCGCTAAGAGAGGTATGGAATCATGCTAAAAATCATATATCTAGATTTTATTGGATAAGCACGTTTTAAGGTCCCTATAATCCAATTATAACATTTTTACGATGATGTCCGTGTGTGTATGTATTTATGTATGTATGTGTGTATGTGTGAATGTTGCAACCACGGTTTCTCATATACTATAAGACTTATGCCCGGTTTCACCATTGCCGAATAAATTTACAAATAGTTATCTGACGAATAAATTTTATTCATCAGTTAGTCAAAGTTTCGTTTCACCAACCAAAATCGTTGAATAGATAGTTATCCACGGAATATTATTTTTCTTTCCATTATTTTGCATTGAGTATACAGCTAACAGTTCATCTCCCTGACAAAACTGTCATGTTCGCTGTGAACGAAAATAATTTTTTGATTTGTGTCATTGAAATCAAATGAAAATGAGTGAAAATATAAATGAGAAAGAAGGGAAAGAAGCAAAAAATTCCTTCATGAAGAAAAAAAATGTTTAAAAATTATAGTGGAAGAATATTTGTATGTTTTAGAAAATAAGAAAATTGACGATGTGTCATAAGAAAAAATTAAAGAATGGAATATTTTTGCACAAAAAAAGTATCCTTCATAAAAGAACTGGCATATTTCTTTCATTTATTGGCTCCAGATGATGCTGAATCATATTTAGAATTTCTTAAACGCATTGTTTTGATAATCAGAATCGTATGCGAAAATCTACTTCGTCAAATTGATTATAAATTATGATCATGTGATTATAGGGATCATTCCTTTTTCGCCTGAATAACAATTTCTTAAACTCAAAACAAGGTAGTATTATTCCAACAATTTCTTCATCAGAAGATGTCAACAATGATGAAGATGAGATTCTAAAGATAACTTCATTTTTCATATTTATCTATTATCCGTTTTAGATTGGTACCTTTTGTAAATATTCTTCTGATCGCCACTGAACAATTATATTATAACACGCTTAATAAAAATGGCAAATGTCAAACTATTCGTTGAATAAATATTAACTGGGCAAAAATCTCCAGATAATTTAACTGACGATTTATTCGTCGAATAACTGCTAACTGACGTTGGTGGATCAAAAATATGCTATTTTATTAAACGAATAGCTTAACTGATGAATAAACTATTTATTCGTCAATGGTGAAACCGGGCATTAAAAAATATGTAACTGCAGTTTCCTCAATCTGACATTCCTGGGAAGAGCTGATTAGATTTTGGTAACAATTGGATAACCGGAAGTAATAGTTTCTTTAAAAAAATCTTCTAAATATTATTTTCGAAAATATCTTTTATTACAAATATTATTGAACATAAAAATCTCTAAAAATATTTATTATATCTTCTGTGGAGTTAAAGACAGAGACATATAAATATATAAAATAATAAGTTGTAAATGTATCTCGCAGCCCATGGAAAACAAGTGGAAAAATTAAAATGTTTGTAATTGACAGATAAATTACTGAAGAGATTTTCTTGGAGGTACATTTAATATTTCTTATTTTATTATTAATTGATATTTATAATTATAGATACATATATTACATATACTCTGCAGAAACACCGCCAATCTCATCATTGAATTGGAAGAATCTCGAACATTAGAAGAATAAGAGGAAACTTGTTCATAGAATTCATGAAAAAATATAAAAATATATAAAGAAGATTTGTGTTTTTGTGTGTATCAGAAATGTCAAATATGTACAATACTTATATAGCTTAATATGAAAATGGCGAGAGGTCTTGTGCTGGCCACAACAGATTTTTATTAATATATTTCCTGAAATTAATGTATGTATAAAAGGAAATTCTTGTTTAAAATGCAAACATTCTCACTTCAGAAGGAAATTTTCAACTTCAATTATAAATAAATGATTTAAATATTATTATAATTTTCTGTCGGGATTATACTTCATTCAGCCTTATTCTGGTGTCCATGGTATTGAATACAATATTGTATAAAATACCATTATTGTTTTAAATACAATAATTTTCCGAAATGGTATTCCGGTAACCATTGGTTTCAATATAATGTTGTTTCCAATACAATAATTATATTCTATACGATATGGTATGAAATTAGTATTCAGGTAACCATTTATTATTAAAACGTCATTGTATACGAAGCAATTATCGTATAGATTCATGGTTTTGATAAAGTCAAATTTTAGTTCGCGTTATGAACATTGTATAGTAGAAAAGTAGTAACTAATAATGAAATAATAATAAAAATGGATAATAATAGTTTTATTTTAATTTTTGACATGCTCGAAAATGAAAGAAATCGGTAAGTTATTAATTAATAAAAATGTAATTTGTTATAAAAAATATTTTTATTTAGACATGATTTACGTATAAATAGAAGACTTTTGCGTGATGCTAGTGATCCCTTAACTCTTTCAGAGAATGTGTTCAGTAGCATCTTCAGGCTATCGCGTCAGTTTCTGATTTTATTATAGAATTGGATCCATTCTTTCCTACTCCGGAGCGTGAAGAAATTGCGAGTCCTACAAATATAAAGATACTAAAAGCTTTACAATTTTATGGTCAATGAATCTACCATCAGTTGGCCAAGATTTTGAAATTCTATGAGTCGGAAGTCCGTCAGTCGCAGCATAAAAGAAGTGACACAAATTATTGTCGAACGTCTAAGTTTTGTAGTACGTTTTGAGGCATCCCTGGGGTTAATTTGTCTGTTCTTAATAAACTGTTCTTTTCGTAATAATATAAATAAATTTCTACTTGGCTGGTAGTTGCAGAATTTGTAGATACTGATTAGAAACCCGTATCCAGGGCCGCGACGATTACACTTCTGCATGGCCCATTTCAAAGTACATTTTAATCTTGACAGCTGTCAATTTCATCTTCAAATTATTTTCCAAAATTTTATCTTCACATATTTGTATATATTTCTTGTATTTCTTTCTTTCGCTTTTGATATTACTTTTATACTCGTTTATACTACTTGTAATTGTTGGATACGATAAATAAATAAATAAATTTGAAGTTGTCTTTTAGAAACCTTCAGGGAATGAAACCTTCTTTTAAGATGAACTCATGATTAGACTACACTATTACACACAAATGTCTCTTTGTGGATGTTTCACTTGACACAAACACTTTTGTCATTCTTTAACTTCAAAATGTAAGCAAATGCTAGGTTAGGTGTATGTAAATGTACTAACATTGTAAAATTTATTTATTTAAATAAAATAATATTAAGATTTTATTACAATTTTCTTTAGAGTGACATCACTGCAAACAGGTGAATACAATACCACTTTCATACGATTACAATGTGGGCACCAGAATACCAAATCTATACGATGTCTTATAGAACATTGAAATCATTATTGTATAGATTACAATATTGCTTCGGATACAATGGTCACCAGAATAAGGCCGATTGTGTAAGTTTATTAATATATTTCAAACAGTTTTAAATAGTAATTTATGGCCTGTAAATGGATTTAAATTAAGACGTATCCTGCACGTAACTCTGACGTCGAATTGTCAACAACGTCGGTCTGAATTTTGCTCGGATGTCAAAGAATTACCACAAACATGAGATAACACAATTATTTTCCTGTAATCCGACGTGAAAGTTATTCAAGAGTATAATAATTTTATTGAGGCTATAAATTCGTTTCTCGAGAAATAAATTCCAATAGTTAGAAATTCTGTAAGTTGCAAGTAAAATTCATGGCAAAATATCTATAAATCAAGTAAACCTATAAAAGTCTGATCATAAATATCTTTAATCCATATAGCAGTAGAAGTTTTAAATGCTATCATAATTTAAAGTTAAAACGTTTATAACCCATTATATTATTATAAAATTTAATTCGTTCAGATTACAAACTGTTACATTACCTTGAAACTTAAATCATTGTAACTGCATGAAATATTACACGAACTTTAATTTGGCAAAAGTTTTAAATGAACTTCATTTCGGAATTTCTTCTGAAATATTTTTAACGAAGTTGCTATATAAAAATTAATATAATTAGACATAATTATAATATGGAATTATTATTTGTTTTATTTTGCCAACGAAGATAAATCTCATACTAAAGTAAGTAAAAAAATAAACGAGATATGAGGAATTTTCAAAATAAGCGAAAATCAAGTTTTTGCCTGCAGCTCAACAACAAAAGACGATCGAAATTTCCAGTGGTGCCTATTAAAATTATCTCAAAAAGTTAGCCCACAAAGACTTACATCAATTTTCTGTAGCGTGCTGAATAAGAAGGAAATCGAATTTATTCCACCCTGTACATCTTTCTAATAATAATAATAATAATAATAATAATAATAATAATAATAATAATAATAATAATAATAATAATAATAATAATAATAATACTTTATTGATGACCGAACTGATCGTAACTAATAACAAAATATAGAATAAAGTAATGATATTAACAAAGTAACAAGTAGAGATTTATGTTTTGGTAATAGAAGTTATATATTTCTTAAAATAAAAAACACATATCTTCTTTTTCTGAAGGATATATGTAATATATGTATATATAATTGTAAATATTTAATTAATAATAAAATAAGAAATATTAAATGTACTTCTCAGAAAAAGTGTTCAGTAATGTCTCTGGTTTTGTAACACTCACATTTATCTGTCAATCACAAACATTAATTTTTCCATTTGTTTTCCATAAGCTGCGAGATTCATTTACAACATATTATTTTATATATTTATATTTCTCTATATTTTTAACTCTATAAAAGATATAAGAAAAAATTTAAATGTATCGGATAAAGATTTTTATATTCTTTAATATTCGTAATAACATAAATTTTCAAAAATACTATTTAGATTTTTTTTAAGAAACTAGTACTTCCGGTTATCCAATTGTTACCAAAATCTAATCAGCTCTTCCCGGTAATATCAGATTCAGGAAACCGCAGTTAAACATGTCTTAAGTCTTATAGTATTTAAGAAACCGTGGCTCCAACATCCATACACACACATACACATACGCACACACATGGACATCATCGTAAAAATGTTATAATTAAATTCTAGGGACCTTAAAACGTGTTTATCCACTAAAATCTGGACATGCGATTCTCAGCATGATTCCAGTACTCCTCTAGCGAAAGTTAAAAAAAAAATATAAATAAAACCGGAAAAATATTATGAACATTGATTTTTTAAGCAGCTGTGGTTGGACGATATAAATCATTTTTAATTATCAAAAACCTGTGTTTAATTTTCGTAAGATATTTTTAGTGTTGGCGAAGAAATGACCCAACCCAACCCAGTCCAATTAATCACACTTGGCAGTGAGTAGAAGGAGACGTTAAAATAGAATAGTTTTTGAGAGAGGCGCTTACACGTAGTTAATGCCATTCAGAATGATTCAGCAGTCGCTGGAGATTCAATTATCCTTGTTGAATGCTATCGACTTGAAATAGTTTGCAAGTAGCGACGGTAAGAGGTCAATGCTTCAGTTAGTTGTGGAGCAGCCGAGCGATCAGAAATACATTATTCCCAGAGGACGTTTCATCTTGGCTGCTTTTTGTACACGTAAGTCTGTCACCAGCTCTGGCTGTGTTTCTTTCCAGTTTGAAAAACACGCGATGAGTTCGCAAGGGATGCTTGTTATCCAACCACAAACGGACGAATACTTGAAATTTAGGGAAAATTACATTCATTAGTTTGCGAACGTGGATCGTGGAACGATTTTCAGAATTACTTTGAAACGAAAAGCCCTTGTTCATTTATATTTAATTGAACTACTTAACTCAAAGAATGCAGTTCATCCTTTCAGGAACATATGTGAGACCCGAAGTTTAAAACAGGAAGTTAAAATGGTTTCAGAGGATTTACCAGCATTACACTTTCCAATGAAGTAATAAAAAGCCACACAAGAAAATGGTGTTATTAAAAAAATGGATACCATCCAAATATTATTAATATTCTGGATGCAAAAGTTTTGATAACTCATTGATAAATCAACACCATTATCTACGAATATCACCAGAACTTCATTATATTTCCTTTCGAACGTTGGAAAATTCCTAAAATAAAATAAATAAATATATCATCACGGCATATTACCCGTTTCTGAGTGTGCCAATCTGCGCTGTACACAGATTTCGGTAATGATGACATATTTGTACCGTGCGAACGTTTACCAGGCGTCACCTCATGGGTACTCATTGATTGCGTAGACAGTGCATCACAGGGGACACTTTTGTGTCATTTAAAATTCGAGATATTAGGCGTCGGTCGGGATCGAACCCGGTTTCCCAGATTCGCGACCAGACACTCAGGCACAATAAAACAATAAACGAAATAATATTTTAGTCATAATCATTATACCTGTAGTAATATGTTGATTTCTTACCATTTAATTCCTTTGAAAAGATTCTACATATCCAGTAAAATTGTAACACGAAGATAATTATTTTTCACAAATTCCATACCGAAAATACCTTGAAAAAGACTCTATATTAAATAAAATTATAACGCGGACATTTACTATGTTGACACTGACATCTGTCAATTAGATTATTTAAATATATCTCCAGTTTCCACGATTATAGCATAACTGGTTGATTTATGAAAGTTAATCTATTTAATTCTTTTAACACTATCAGCCCGATTCACAAAAAAGTTTAAGCTAATCTTCATTTTTGGATTAGTAAATTCTAATCTAATTTTGACAGTTTATATCATAAAATATAGTCTAATCTATTCCTAGTATCTACCTTTATTGATAATATCATAAAAATTAAATTTTAAATACAGGAATACAATAGAATTCACTAATCGAAAAATGAGGATTAGCTTAAACTTTTTTGTGAATCGGGCTGTATATCTATTGAACATGAAGAAAAATATATAATTACACCATATAGACAATTTATAATAATATAAAATGTCAAAAAATGATGTTTAACTTCGTTTTTTCAATAAATCTCTTAAGAACTTCAAATAAAGATACTTCCGGTTATTTAATTATAACCAAAATCAGCTCTTCATATGGATGTAAAGAAGATAAAATAAAGAATAAATTATAATTTTTAGAATTGTTGTGTTGGAGTAATCGTCGGAGAAATTTTTGTCACACACAGACACAACACCCATAGACACACCCACCCACACACACCCACACACACCCACACACACACACTCACTCACACACTCACTCACTCATACACACACACACACACACACACACACCACACACACACACACACACACACACACAGAGAGAGAGAGAGAGAGAGAGAGAGAGAGACATGCAGATATCATCGTAAAATTAGTAAAATCGTATTCTAGGGACCCTAAAACGTTCTTATTCATTAAAAACTCACCACCGAATTTTTTGCCCAAAAACAATACCTTTCTTACCTAAAGGTGATGAAAGGTAGAAAGGTCACCTCAAGTTTATTATAGTTGGATTGCCAAAATTGGTGATTAAAAATATAGCTACGAAAACTATTGGTTCGTAAATAAACTTTAATTAAATAGTTATCCATATTTTACAAAGTTCAGGTAACTGTTGGTATTTTAATGAAATAATTAATCCATATGAAAATTAATATTGAAACGTCATGTACTCTCATAGGTACATAATAAATTGTGATTTATTTTATATTATAATTAAAATTGGATAACATATTTAAATATAATAATTTACATCACTGAATGAGGTGTTGGGTTTTCATTCGCAAATTAAAATTATATAATGTGAAAATCCTCATTAAAATAAAGCTCTACCAAAAATTTCGGGGTTATAAAAATAAAGCCTTGTTTCTTTGTAAAATTATATGTTGCGCAAATTAATTCCTCATGTAAAATACGAAGGCGCATGATGCGAAAGCCGACAGTTAATTACGAAAATACTAATTAATAGCATGATATATAAACTCCAGGGAATATGTACGTAAAACAGCGTTCGAGTTAGATTCGCGAAAAATAATTATATTACATTTTGTTTGAAGTCGGGAGAGCCAGTAATACTATTTTTAAACTGTCAGATATTTAAGCTCGTAATATTAACTTAAGAAAATGTCATAAAAGCTTAATTAAAGTTCTTCATTATATTTCGACCAGTCAGATTTCATTTTGCAATCGCCGATTAATATTTAATGAACAATTCAAAGTGCATTTAATGCTACACCTGCTCAATATCGTTAAAAGTTTTCTTCCTTAAATTGTTTTAAAAATCGTTTAATATAAATTTTAAGTGGTACTCCGGGATATTTTAATTAAAATTACTAATTATTTTATGGGGAAACCATATTAAGAGCAGAAGTAGATCGCGGATTAGGTTATATAAATACATACTTACTGTTTCCTTTTCTCCTATAAGTGGAACAACTTTCAGATGCATTCATTGGAAGCTCGAATTGAGCTTTTTTATATTTGTTGACTGAAGCCTTTACAAATATGTTTTTGCTGATTTTAATCAATTTATTTTCTTTTTCTAATAACTTGGAAACTAAAAATGTCACACATTTTTATTTGAAGCATTTCTCAACACTGAGGTATGATATACAGGGTGTAAGTGTATAACACTTAACCCATTTGAAAAAATCTGTTGTGGCCAGCACAAGACCTCTCGCCATTTCCATATTAGGCTATATATGTATTGTATTGCACTTCGCTTTCGAACCGTCGTTTTATAACAAAATATTACAGAACTTTACTCAAATATTGTTTTTTATTGTATTAACATGTCTTCTGCATACATATAATTCTAATTATATCTATTTTATATCATTTTCATCTCAGAGATTGTTCTAATTTATTAACCAGATTGGCGGTATTTCTGATGGATATATGCATTTTACTACAATTTTACCTATAATTTTAAATATTTAATTAATAAAACAATAAGAAAAATTAAATATACTTCCCAGAAAAAGCTTTCACAATATCACTAAAAATGTTGATATTTGACAATGACATGTGTCATGTTATAAACATTGGAATTTATCAACTGGTTTCCTTAGTGCCTTGGCCTCTGCGATTAGTTCACTCTATAAATTATAGTGTCTTTATCTCTAAATCTATACAAGATATAATAAAAATTTTATGTGTATTAGATGGAGAATTTTATGTTCTTCAATATTTAATAAAAAAAACTCCCAAAAAATTATATTTAGAAGAATTTTTCTAAGAAACTACAACTTCCGGTTGTTCAATTGTTACCAAAACCTTTTCAGCTCTTCCCAGGAATGTCAGATTGAGGAAACTGCAGTGAAATATTTTTTAAGTCTTATAGTTTTTGAGGAATCGTGACTACAACATCCAGACATACATACATACATACATACACACACACACATACACACATCCACACACACACAGACATCATTTTAAAAATGTTATAATCGGATTCTAGGGACCTTAAATCGTGCTTATTCAATAAAATCTGGATATGCGAATTTTAGCATGAATCCAATACCTCTCTTAGCGAGAGGTAAAAAGTAAAAATCAATGTGTTCTCTGGAAAATTGTCACACCTGTCACAAATGACATATAAGATCATTGGCATCGTGGCATATTTCAGATTTTCATAATGACAAACTGTATTTTTATAAGCACTGAATATAAGTAATTAGACTAACAAATAAATAAAATAGATGAGTATAAAATAATTTTTATTGTTGTAATATCTTAGATAACATACATACATTCATAACGCATATTCAACCTTAGCAAAACACATTTAACGTCAGTTTTGACAATCAATATTTTTTCCAAATAAGACGGAATTGGTCAGTTTTAAAGGCATCCAGTTCTAGTAGAAAGCATATTAAACAAAAATTATTGCTAGATTTACTATCTATGGGGTCGGTTCCACCATGGGTTAATCGTTGTACACTTACATAACACCCTGTATAATTTCTAAACGCATGAGAAGTGTTCCTTTAAATTTAGAGATGTCTACTTTTGTGCAAAATATTGTAAACGAAGAAGCAATTTTCTCAAAAATATTTTATTTATATTTATCTAAGTTGCAATTCATGCTGCTACCTTGATTTTTTCCTATTCTATGGTATAAAAGTTATTGTTTTACATTTATTTTATATTGATTGATACTGATTTGTTTGTAAAACCTCCTGTAAAACTCCGAAAGTTTCGTGTAAATTGTTTAACTGCCCTTTAATTATGTTTCGTAAATTTTATCGGAATATTCGTTACAGTTATTGAAAAAAATTCAATTTAACCCGTATTGAAAACTGCAAGCGCTTAATTTAAATTAAAATTGGATATTTTCAAATATTCCTAAATTAAAATATGATGTATTCATTATTATCAAATGAAAATATAAACTTTTTAAAAACCCTTTATACGTTGGAAATGTTTCTAATTCATATACTCGTACAAGTTATTTTTATCTCCCGCTACCCTTGGTAAGGGAGGTTTAGGGATCGTGCTAAAAATCACATATTGAGATTTTAGTAAATGACCAAGTTTTAAGGTCCCTAGAATCCATTTTTAACATTTTCACGATGATGTCTGTATGTGTGTGTGTGTGTATTGTATGAATTTTTTTCTTCGCTCTAACTCAAATACTATCATTCAGAAAATTCTACCCTATTCTAATACGAAAAGAAGCCATTAGAAATCGGATAAACGGAAAGGGCACTTTACTTGAAGCTCATAATGGTTTTTCTTCAAAAATTACCATTAAATGCCATTTTTCGCATTTTATGTCATTATGAAAATTTTAGATTATTGAATTTTGTACAGGTATACATTAATACTTTTTCTATATATTTTACAGATAAATTTAAATATCATTTTTCTTTTTTTAATCCCGAAGCCTAAGATAAACACAATTCCTTTGTTACACATTTTATTTTTCAAACGAATGTAATTGACAGGTAAACGTCATTGTCAAAAAATTAATCATTTCAAATTAATAATAGTGACATATTCTATAATAAAGAAAATCGTAAATAAAGCAATAGTTATATGCAATGGAACATAATATAATTTGAAACATTACTAAATACGTAGGTACCTATGTATTTAAATTAATAAATATTAAATTGCGATACGTTTTGTGTTGGCCACATCAGATTTTTCTGTATTGCTTTCCTGTTTATCTAAGTAATAACGCCACCGGATTGACAGATTTTTGATTCCCATGGGATGTGTCCAAAGTATTTTAAACTCAAATTCTTCGGTTTGTCACATCTCTAATTTTGGTCCCCTGTGGTGCACACTCCGCGACAACAATGAGTGCCCTTGAGGCGATGCCTGGCACAAACGCCCACACTATGCAAATATGTCATCATCATTACCAATATCTGTGACAAGCAGATTGGCACACCCAAAGAAATATTTATTTATTTTATGTATATTTAAAGTAGCCATTTTTTTTTTTTAATTTCTAATCATTTGAGTAAGTTTTATAATTTGTTAAAAAAAATGTAAGCCAGCCGAATGGGCTCGCAATTTTTAGGTTTAATTATATTATTAAAGTCTAGTTGATAAACATTTGGTCAGTTTGCCTCAAATAATTACTACACCTACAAATGACTTTTGAAACCTACACAAACACCGTTATATATTAGATATATCCCGGTATAAATTATATCACCCGATATGTAAATCTAATGGGACCCTCATTACAACAAATTCCAAACTAGTGATCCCTCCATCAGCCTACAGTATCCCAGCAGCTTATGATTGGCCGTGTGACCGGTAACTAACTTCAATAGCCTGCTTTGTCCACGTCAATTACACCAATCGACTGGCGAAGTTTAAATTTACGCAGGCTTAAAAACCAGAGAAGTGAAAAACTGTTTGCTTAAGCCTGAAATATCGACGGGCCTACTTCATTAAAGGATGAAGAGAGGACCTGTTTTCAAAGCGAATTAAATTGTGCCAATGGAAAATAATTCCAAATAAAATAAGGGAAAATTTAATGAATCTGTTAGTGTATTCCTTTCATTTTCCGGACTTTTTAACTTCCCTTATTTGAGTATAAATATAAATTTTAGTTTATTTGGAATTCTTGTTCAAGAAATTTAGTTTATTTCGTATAGCATATTTAGTTTTGTTAAATTTAGTTTAGTTATAATTATTAAAGATTACAAGCTACAGAAATGAAGTATATAATAATAATAATAATAATAATAATAATAATAATAAACTTTATTGACATTTAATCAAGGGCGAGGTTCAGCCTAAGGCTGCTCTTCCACCTAACCAACAAATAATACACAGATATAAAACTAATAGACACGTTGAAATACCTATTAATCAATTACAGATAATTTAAGTAATAGAAACATTTAAGATAAATATAGATAAATATAGAGTACAAAATAGTAAACAATGAAATAAATATTATACAAATAATAATGCTCGTACATTTCTTTTGAAATTGTTTAAAGAAAGGATCTTCAGATAGTCAGGAACAGTTATATAAAGTGGGGGCCATATATGAAAACGCACCTTTAAATTTTGACTTTCTGAAGGTTGGGACAATGTACAAATCCTTCATTCTAAGAGAATAGTTATAGTCTTTAATAATAAATTTATCAAATAAATATGATGGAGTACCTGTCATATAATTTTATGTAGCAAGCATAAATAGAGATATTTAAGACGGTTTTCAACAGAGGGCATCTTAGAAATTTTGCGATATTTAGATATATGATCGTATTTACGCACACCGTATACGAAACGCAAACAAGAATTTTGCAATAATGTTAGTCTCTGTTTATCTGTCTGTGTGAGGTTCGGAATATAAGTGCAGGCGCAATAGTCAAATAGTGGAAGAATAAGTGAATTTACCAGTTTAAGTTTCACCGACGAATTTAGTTCATTTTTAAACTGAAATAATTGTCGTAATTTCAATCTTGCTGCACATAATTTTACATTAAGATGGTTTCTAAAATTTAAATCTTTGTCAATGTGAAGTCCCAAAATTTTAACATTATCTGTGCGAACTAAAATAGAACCATCTAACACAATATCAGGTATGTTA